>PVKA01003712.1:0-106892 GCA_004027165.1 Ctenomys sociabilis | reverse complement strand
ACTCTTTAAAATGGTTTTTAAAAGTGTATTTTTCAGATAAGGACTCATACACATTTAACATATTTAACTACAATTTATATATAAATAAAAGACAATATAAAATTTTCATAAATTAGTGTCAAGCATTTGAGATCTCAAATAGGAAAGCTATGTAAATCTTAAGTTCTGAACACCAAAATACTGTATTTAGAAAGGTTCTTAGAATTGTTTAACAAGAACAATAAATCATTACTTTCCTTACAGTATGGTCAATCTTCCAGCCATGTAGGCAGGCTTGGCCAATACTAAAGTCCACAGATTTCCTCACTAATGTACTCCCAATCACTGCTTCTATTTAAAGCCTCCTGAATTTAACCCTCTAGCAACTATATCCAAAGAAGTCAAACTCAGAGCACCTTAGGGGATCAAAACAATCTATTATATATTCTGCAACTTCTATGAAGGCTAAAAATTTTACCAAGTTATTTTAAACAGCATAATTTCTACATGTTCTATAGTTTGTTCAGAATTTCTTTATAAAAATATTTAAGAGGTACACCTCAAGCTTTGTAGGAGCTTCAAGTCATCTTGGAGGCTAACAGAAAAAGAATAAGAAGAGTTCCCATAAGAGTCCTACCTCTCCTGGGGCTGTATCCGTCGGGTCAGGTCCATGATGAAATTCTCTGTGGAGTTTTCCAGAATGTAAGTCAAATACAAATTGCTTCAGTTTTCCAGGAATTCTAAAACCAAAGTCAAAATTTTAGCTTAAACTGCTAAAATGAACTTTACCAACTTCAAAATTAAAAACTCTTAAATGTTATGTACAAAACAAAAGACATAATAGGAAGTAGGGAGATAAACTTTTTAAAAGGGGAAGTGGATCAAGAGAGGGCAGGCGGGAGGAAGGCAGGAGGGAAGCTGATGAAAGAATTATGTGTAGGTTCATATACCAACTCCACACAGGAATGTGGACATTATGTGCTGTAAACACATACCTCCCCCAAATGGGAAGAGGATCAAGAAATGGAGGGAAGAAGAGAAAGAGGGAAGGAGAGAAGGGATGGAAAGGGATAGCAAAAGGAATTAAGGTGTGTTCTATACATGTGCCATTTCCCATGGTGCATTACTTATCTGTACCACACTAAGCTATGCAGGTTTATGTATCAGCCTTTCTCTTTTGTAATTATTTCCTTGAGTTGTATATAATAAAGATTGATCATTGTGTTATTAAAGGATAAAAACTTTTGACAAAGTGTGGGTAAATTATATCTAAAAAACTTCAACCAATTTTTGTTGTATTTTGGGTTTTTGTTTGTTCTGGTTCAGACAGGGTTTCACCAAGTGTAGACCAGGCTGGCTTGAACTTGCTATGTGGCCAAGGGTGGCCTCTGGCCTCAAACTTGTAGGGATCCTCCTGCCTCAGCTTCCCAAGTACTGGGATTATTGGTGTGCATCCACTGCACCTGGCTTTTTTTTTTTTTTTTTTTTGTATTTTACTGCAAGGTCTGCAGGGTCTCACTACATAGATCTGATTCCTACGATCCGCCTGTGTTCAGCTTCCCAAGAGCTGGGATTACAGGCATGTGCCACCACACCCAATCTCATCACTGTCCCAGTGCACCCTGGGGGCAGGGCTGGCATGGCATGTAGGGGATCAACCCCAACCTCTGTGTCTGCCTAAGAAGGCCATTAATTTGCTGAGCTACTTGGCCGGCCCACTGGCTTGTATTTTTAAATTAAAAAAATTTCTTTTGCTAATTTAACAAGTAAAAGATACCTGTATTTTAACTTACATTTCTTCAGAAATTAAACATTTTATTGCTGTTTAAATTTGTATTTATGCTGAGGTGAACTGTTTGCCTTCAACTGAGAAGAGGTATATTTGAAATTTATTAAAGAAACTTTTTTATATCAATTATAAGAATTTATATGTCTATACACATGCTTCAATTCCTTGGTTAGAACTGACTTTTTAAATCATTTATTGGTAGCAGAGAACAGTTAGTTTGGGTTAATATTACCAGCCTCTTTTTCTTTTGGTCCTTTCCTGAAGCCCTAGAAGTGCTGTTTCCTCCCTTCAGTAACTCCCGCTGAGATGTACCTACCAATATCTTCACTGTACACCCATTGTGGCTCCCCACCAGCTCCAGTGCAAGAGACCAGCAGGCGCCAAATGCACAGTTTACAAATGCAAATGACTGGTAGCTGTATTGACAGAATGCCTCTGAAAGGTTCTCCAGTGTTGAAACAACTGCGCATGCAGCAGAGATAAACATTGAGATCAATTTAAATTTAATCTGACATCTTTTACTGTCACCCACAGCACAGTGCTGAAATATCTTTTCAATCCATAGAACTGCAAAAGGTCTCTATCTATGTAAGGCCTTGCTTGTTTGTTTAAATAAGGTCCAGAGACTATCCCAAGTAATACAGGAAGAACTGTACATACTAATCAACAAATGATTTATGAATGATTTTAAATCTTCAATATGATAGACTTGCAAAGAATACTCAAGATACTTTTTCCTCTAATTTGACTTTTCTCCCTTGTCAACAGATGAGAATACAGAAAGAATTATTAGTAAAAGGCAAAGGCAACACAGACTAAAGCACTTGCTTAGGCAGACGCAGATACTTTACTACTTGTATGTCTTCTAAGAATGTTTATTTAGATCCTTTACCCGTTTTTTTATATTTATTTTTTAATGTATTTGATTGTTGCAGGATCTCACTAGGCAGCTTGGACTCAGTGACCCTCAGCCTCCCGAGCACTGAGATTACAGATGAGCACCATTATGCCCAGACTCTGGCCCACTCAGCATCCCCTGGGGAGTGTGGCTGGCATGGCATGTGGTGCCAGAGATGGAACTGTGGTCCCTACCCTTGCCTAAGCTTACCTAAGCAGGCACTTTAGTCTGCTGAACTTTCTCACCAGCCCCTTTCACCCATTTTTAAATCAGACTATTTTCTTACTAATGAGTTGAGTCTCTTGTACACTGGATCTTAATCACTTACCAGGCATGGTTTGCAAATACATACTCTCTCATTCCATAGACCAGTAATGGTAAACCTTTTAGCTCATGATGCTAATGGCACAGTGTGGCGCCTGTCATAGGTTAACCACCACTGCCATACATTGTCTCCTCGTGCTGTAAATTGGTGATGTAATCTCACTTTGTACTTTTATTGCCTGTGCTTTGTCAGAACTAAAAATATTGTTGCTCAGTGTGACATCATGGACCCCTCATCCACACAAACACACATTTTCTTCTAGCAGTAGTTTTATAGGTCCAGGTCTTAAGGTTAAATATTTGATCCATTTTGAGTTAAAGTCTGTAGTTGCCATGATTCCTCCAGCTGTGGATATCCAACTCCCTGGTCCTCCACATGCCCCAGCACCATGTACTGAACAGACTATTCTTTTCCTGCTTGTGTGCTCTTACTAACGCTGTTGAAATTTGTTTGGCTATAAATGAGTGGCTTTACTTCTGGGTGTTCTACTCTGTTCCACTAACTTATGACTGATTTTATGGCATTACCAAATTGGTTTGATTACTACTGCTCTGTAATTTTTGTTGTTGTTTTATTTTGTTAGTGCTGAGAACTGAATTCAGAATCTTTGCACTGAATTCCATCCTGGCCTTCAGTTTTTGAGACAATGTCTTGCTAAATTGTGAATTACCCAGCCAAGGCTCAAACTTGTAATCTTCTTACCTCAGCCTCTCAGAATGCTAGGCTTGCGGGTGTATGCTACCATGTGCAGATGCTCTGTAGTATATTCTGAGGTCAGACAGTGTGAGGCCTTTGTGCAAACCACTCTTTTTTTTTTTGAACTGGGGAATCAAACTGAGGACCTCACATATGCCAGGCAGGCACTTATGTTGCTCAGCTATCTTCTGGCCTTCAAAATCACTTTGGCTATTCGGGGTCTTTTGTTTTATACACATTTTAGGACTCCTTTTTTTTTTTTTTATTATTTCTGTGAGAAACATCATTAGAATTTTGATATGAACTGAACAGAATCTAACCATCATTTTTGAAAGTATATACAATTTAATGACATTAATTTTTCTAATTCATAATTATTGGTCATCTTTCCATTTCATTAAGTTTTGATTTTTAAAATCAATGTTTCATGCTTTTCATTTTCTCAAATTTATTTCTAAATGATTTTTTTTTTATGTGTAACTAGTATAAGTGGAATTATTGTAAGTATTTCACATTTTAGAGTTGTTCAGACTTTGGCATATTGACATAGACTCTACCAACTAAGCATCCCTAATTCAAAAATCCAAAATCTGAAATTGAGCATCATTTTAACACTCAAAGTTTCAGATTTGGGAGCAGTTCAGAGTTTTTGGATAAGGATTATCAACCTGCAACTCATACCATCTGCAATCAGGGATGTTTTACTTCCTTTGCTTTGGATGCTTTTTCTTTCTCTTGCCTAAATGTTCTGGCTAGGATTTTCAGTTCTATGAGGAATAGAAATGGCAATAATGGGCATCCTTGTCTTCCTCCTACTCTTAAAAGAAAAGCTTTCACCTTTTCTCTGTTGGGTATTATCTTTCCTATGGGCTAGTTATATACAATTGTGGCCTATCAATTTATTAATTTGCATATGTTGAACCACCCATCCTTACATCACAGAGATAGATTCTCCCCACCATGATAAATGAATCTTTTAATCCCCAATTAAATTCATTTCTCTGGTATTCTGTTTAGGATTTTTGTTTATGTTTATCAAGAGCATTGGTTTGTAACTTCCTCTTATAGTATTTCTGTCTGGCTTTGGGATACTGCTGGCCCCATAAAAATGAGTTTAGAAGTTTCTCCTCCAGAAGAATTGGCAAGAGTTCTTCATTAAATACGTAGTATGCTTCCACAGCAAAGCCATAGGTCCTGGGCATTTTTTTTAATGGGAAATACTTTATGACTGAAGGTGAGTTTCTTTCTTGTTATTGGCACAATTAGGTAATCTTTTTGCTCATGATTTAGTCTTTGAAGGCTGAATGTGCCTTAAATTAATTTATCCATTTCTTCTAGTTTATCCAAAGGAGTGTTTATTATATTTCTGGTCTGTTGGGCATTAAAAAGAAAAATCAGGAATAGATGATGACTTTTGTTAAAATAGTTTTTGTGCATCTACTGATGTGATCATGTAGTTCCCTTTATTCATTAATATGGCAAGTTATATTGATTGAATCACAGATGTTGAAACAGCTTTGAGTGTTTCAACTCAAGGCCAACTGGTTCCTTTGTACTTCTATCCTGGTTTGCTCCCACTGAGGTCAAGGAGACAGGCTATTTTGATAGTGAATAACCAACTGCTTTATTTTTACTAATCTAGGCCTTGTGGCCTACTACCTCATTTTAGTTTTGCTCTTACCAGCCAAACAGCTGCGGCAAACTTCCCTGACTGAATGAATAGTTTCAACTGCCACAGATTCAGAGACTTGGGAAATGTCCTAGAGCCCAGAGATAGGGAACTCATTATAACCTATTCCATTTTTGGGGCCGGGGAAATGGCTTCTGGATGATTCCAATAGCAACAAATATCTTCCCAAGAATATCCTGAAATCTTTCCTACAGCTGCTTTTACTACTCAATCACTTGTGACAGCTAAGAACTTTTATGAAAATATATTCATATCCAAAGGCAACAGTATACACCTGTAGTCCCAGCTACTCAGGAGGGTGGCAGGAAGATTAGCGATTCTAGGTCAGAGCAAGAAACTTAGCAAGACCCTGTCCAAAATAAATTTAAAAGGGCCAATTTAATAATGGAACAGTGCATGACATGTGCAAGGCCCTGGGCTGAATCCCCATAACAGGAAAAAAAAAATTACATATATATATATATATATATATATATATATATATATATATATATATATATAATTAGCTTAAAAATACAGGAAGAATGAGTATAAAAAAGGTATTCTCTAGCCACCTTTTTTTTTTCTTTAATGTATTTGGCTGTTGCAGGGTCTCACTATGCAGCTCGGACTTATGGTGATCCTCCTGCTTTCAGACTCCCCAGTGTTGAGATTACAGGTGTGCATCACTATGCCAAGACTCAGGCCAGCTCAGCCGGCCCTGGGTTCAGGGATGGTGTGGCATGTGGTGTCAGGGATCAAATTGTGGTCCCTGAGCTTCCCTAAACAGGAGCTTTGGTCTGTTATATATCTCACTGGCCCCTAGCACATTTTTAAAATGCTGTTTTCCTTGAAAGTCCTTCTCTTGAAAGAAAGTAACCAAATCTTATATTAGCAAGCATGCCCTTGATAGTATATCCCCTTGTTTCTTTTTCTTCTGGGGCTGTCAAACATTCCTGGACTATCCATAGGCTTTAAAATTATCCTTAGTTATTTCTTATCTCCATAAAAACTCAATTTCTTTAAAATGGAACAAAAAAAAAAGAAGAAAAACAACAATCAAGCAATCTAGTTTCAGACACTAGTAAATAGTAGCTCCTAAAATGTACTTCACATTTACATTTACATTTACATACTTACTATAGGTATTGAAAATGTCACTGTTTTAATGTAATGTTAGAAGGTTGAGTTGGGGGTGTTCAATACACTTGGTGTGAATCTCAGCTTTGCCACTATTAGTTATTTTATCTCACTCAGTCTCAATTTCTTTGAAATAAGGAAGAGATAGGTAAGAACACTGGTAACCTCCACCTCCTAATTCCCACCTCTGCATGGCAGAGACTGCACCAAAGATCTGCTTTTTCACTCTTACCACAATCATACTTCCTCCAGATGACCCCAGAAATGCTGAGTTACTAAGTAAAAGTAATAGTAATTAAAGTAATTTATGGAAAATGCTTATCATTTAGGCTTTAATTACAATGTAGCACAATAACAATTATATAGGCCATTAAGTGTGTCAGATTCACTTTGCTATATGCTTTATTTGATTTTTAACATTAACATTTTTCACAGAGGTTCAGTTTGCTGCTCACAGCATGTGTCTCCTTATAATTAAAAATATGTTAGAGGGAATAGTGCCTAGAAAGGGAAAATCAAACACCTTAGGAAGAAATTAAATAAGTAATTTATTTTAAAAAGATTCAACTATAGTCATTTTTCTTATCTCTTTCTCTACTTAAAGAACACTTGCAGGATGTGAGAGGATCATTTCTTGGCTCCACAATTCTTTGGAAAGATCTTACTGGTTAATTACTTTTTGCCCCAGGAATAAATAAAATGCTACCAGCTGATAGACTGGTTGCATTTGGTCAAGTGTCCTTTCTTAGTCCAGTAAACCCCATCAAAGTAATAGACACATGAGGTCATATGATGAAGAACATGGTTTCCTTGGGGTTAGAAGGGCCAATGTTCTGAATCTGACTTCAGAGTGGCAGGTAAAAAGACAGCCAAATTGGAATTCCCCAGCAGGAATCTCTTGAGAGTAACACAACATTCCCAGGAACACCACCCAAAGTTGGGCATGGTTTAATTGCTGGCTGATAGATGGAATCTGGGTTGGTATCCTCTTGATTTCCACAAATGAGTTCCCCATGAAAGAGAACAGGTTTTACATAAGAAAGAATTGTAAGATCCATCCACTAGTGAAGGTAGGGGAATGTGCTAATGAGTCAGATAGCATTTTGGTGCAAAGCACAGTCACTTGGCCTGCCAGCTCTCCAGCAAGGCCAGCCACCGGAATTTCCCTCTCAATTTGAGCCAACAGCTTTCAAGCCTATGAAGAAGTGAGAGGAATAGGACACACAACTTAGCAAAAACAGCCCTATCTAGCAAAAAGTCAATGCTCACACATCTTCTATTGAAACTTCATGAGTTTCAATAGTTTTTTCTTTTTTTTATGCCTGGATGTTAGGAGATGGACTACTGGATACAACAGCTCCTTCAACACAAGCTTGCCCTCTCCATTTTCCCTGGCTTCCTCAGCAGTTCCTCTCACTCTCAACAGATGATCTTGTTTGATTCCTGTCAGCTACAAATGAGAATCAGACAAGAACTGTAGCAATCTTTCACTTCTCTCACACAAAATCCCCAAACCACCCTCAAAGAAAAATTTCCCCATCATTTTCTCCCTAGGGAGGAAGGCTACTTTCTGTGCTTCATTTGCTCTGTGCTCCTTCCTCTGCTTCAACTGGGCCCTTTCTCCAGTCTCAACATCTCCTTACTCCACCTTTTTTTGTGGAGCATTTAGTCATGTTTATTCCCCTGCTCCTGGAAGAACTGAAACTGTATTTCATTGGTATATCTTTCGAGTTACCTCATTTCTTTCTCTTTGTAGGCAAGTTTCTTGCAAGAAATATCAGTTATCCCTTTTCATTTCACATTTTGATACTTTCTTAGTCTGGCTAAAGACTTTTTAAATTTGTTCATCTTTTTAAAAAAGCAAGTCTGATTTTTTTATAGTTTCTATTTTATCTATTTTTGCTCTGATCTTTTGTTATTTTCTCATTCCACTTTTTTTTTTTCATTCTAACATTAAATTTAGTTTTTTCTTGTTCCAGTTTTTTGGGTATAATATTATACTATATTTAAGGTCATTTCCTTATTATAATCAGCTCTGGAATTGTTTTAATCTCTATTAATCTTGTCACTCAACTGTTTCCCTGATTCCACTGAACCATTTTTCTGGTTTCTTCCTTTTCTTTTTTAATGCATTTGGTACAGAGTCTCACTACGCAGCTCAGACTCATAGTGATCATCCTGTCTCAGCTTCCCCAGCACTGAGATTACAGGTATGTACCACCATGCCCGGTCTCATTGTCAGGCTCAGCATACCCAGGGGCAGGGCTAGTGCAGTATGTGGTGCCAAAGTTGAACTTCTGTCCCTGTGCTTGCCTAGGCAGGCACTTAGTCTGCTGAGCTATCTCGCTGGCCTTCTCTGAATTTGAAAAAGCTGAATGACCTTCTTTAAAACAATCAGTTATCGATCTAACAGTTCATGTATCTCCCTTTTTTTGTGGTCAGCTACTGGGAAATTATTGTATTCTTTATGTAGGTTTTTCTTTCTTTTTACCTTATTTTTTTCACATTTCTTATTGCCTTATGTCAGTATCTACATATGTGAAGCAGGGACTTACTTTTCTCCACCAACACAGGTTTTAAGCCTCCAGCACCAGGCCAGCTCCTGAGGCCTCTGGCTTTAGACCAGTACCCTGGAAGACGGTACCCTGGAAGAAGATGTCTCCATCTAGAATCAGCTGGGGTCATTCAGCTATCAGTTTCAGTCTGCCATGAGGGCAACCCCATAGCTTCAAGCTCTGGAAAGGCTCCACATTTGCTGGAGCCACAGGGCTGAACCAGCCCCCATGCACATGGATCTGGGCTCTAGGACTACCCCTAAACACCCGGATTGTACTCAAGGATCCAGACTGGCCTTGTAGTCCTAACCTCTAAGCTAGTGGTAGCAAAACTACAGTACATATGTCCTTTCTTTTTCAAGACAAAAGACGTCAATGTACGAGTTTTTTTGTAAACTAAAACCTCAGTATTTAAGTTCATTTGTAGTGTGGGCACTTTGAGATAAATAAGTGCATTCTGGGTTGTACTTCTGGACACTTTCTCTGAAAGGTTCACCACCACTGCTCTAGGCCAGCAACTGCACACTCAGCTTTCAGACTGGCATCAGTTGACTGAAACTTCAATGTCAGTTCCAAGAACCAGGCCAGTCCCTGTCATCCTAGGCTCAAGACCAGCCCCAGCAGATGTAGGTTCCTTACCTACCTGCCCCTGCACTAGGTTAGCCTCTTGGTCCACAGGATGCAATATTAATAAACTTTAAACACTTAGTTCCCAGCAGAATGACTGCCACACAAAAGATAAAATAAATATTTAATGAACACATAGGGAAAATAATGACCTTCTGAGTGTATGTAAAGTACATACAAATAACATTTCATACTACTATATATCACAATGATCATCTCTAATTAATTTTCACGAAAATTGCAGTAGGAAAGTGGTACCATCAACCACATTTTATATAGAGAGAAACAAGAGTAATTTGCTGACTTGCCCAAAGCAGGACTCAAATCTAGGCCTGCTATACAGACTTAGGACAGACATTGAAAGAATTGTATCTTTTGAAATATTTAGAACTGGAAGAAATAATTCCTTGTGCAAAACATCCTTTTTGTGCAATTCAATCTTTTGGCATAAAAAAGGCCTTTGTTATGGCTTGTGTCTAGATGTGTCCCCAAAGTCTCATGCAAACACAGGACTTTTTCCAGAGATAGCTGGATTAGGGGGTGCAATACTGGTATTAAAGGTATGTAGTACTCAGTTAGTGTGCTGATAAGCATAATTCTGGATATGGCTTAAAGCATTTGCAGAAGGAGGGCAGGGTGCTTGCTGCTTGCTGCCTGCCCTGCCATGAACCTCCTTGTGATGCTTATCTAGCAGGCCACCTGCCTTGGGGCCAGACATCTACCACCTGAAAATTCCACAAACTATAAGCTAAATAAACATTTTCTCCCTCACCTTGTGGGAATCAGGGATTTTGTACCACCAATGAAAATGTAACTAAGATAGCATTTAAAAATACCATTTTAAAAGAACACATTTATTTTTGCTTAAGTTTGTATTGCTTAAATTTTTCTTATATTAAGAAATATCTCCAGTTTTAACATTGCATTTAACATCTCTAAAAACTGATAAAAATTCAGTATCTATAGTAGTTGCAAGTCTTACATTTTCATTAATACTATAAATATCTGAGAATAGATTCAGAAAGTTTACTTATGCTTAGGTTCATAGCTATAAAGCATTAGAAATATCTAGCAATAGTAAACTTGAGGGTAATATACATATATACCTAATATTCTTGCTAGAGATAGACATAGTAATAGCACTATTACTGATTTTCTCTAACCTGACCTGCAAAACTAAGGAAAGGTTTATTTAGCTCACTGTTTGTGGAGGTTTCATATACTTGGCTGGCTTAAAGGCAGAGTGGCACATAGCAGAGATCAACAGTTCATGGTGCCAGAAAACAGAAAAAGCAGTAAGAACAAAAAGGGAGAAGTAAGCCTCTTTTGGGTTAAACCCAAAGAGAAACAATGAAAAGAAGCCTCTTTTCCTCCCTTATTTTGTAACAGGTTACCTTGTACACAGTGGGTATAGCACTCATACCCATAATCCCAGTAGTGAACCATAAATCAATCAAAAACTTAGAAGCCCACCCCATGACTTCATGAGGCTTTAGTGGACACCTAGATACAAACCACAACACTAACCTAGGGTTATAATCTATTTTCTTTGATGTGTGGTGGCCAAGACCAAACTTTGTACAAAGCTAATTTCACATATAATTTTTTCAGAGATTAATTCCTAAGCATTAAGCACCAATGGCCCAAGCATTACAATCACCTAATATCAGTATTACTATGTGGGTCTATCATAATTCTCATAGTCATTTGCATCATGGACTGCAGTGAAAGGAAGTATACCACCCAGCTTGCATAGTGTTACTTTTATAACATAGGACTATTTTGAAACATTCAAATTTTTTAATTCAATTTTGAGACACATTATCAGTAATATTTTTTAAAAAGCAAAATGAATACTTACAATACATCATTGAAGTCTCCAAAAACATACATGTGTCTAAAGCTGTCAATGGCTATAACAGGGCAATCTGCTGGAGTTTTCTGTATATGCAGAAGAGGATGTCTAAATTTGTCACAATCTGCATGTAAAAAGTTTATTGTACCTTTGAGAAAAACAAAATTTTGAGAAGTCTATTAGAATTTTTTGACTGTATTCTCTTAACTTTTTTTTTTTTTTTTTTTGTATTTAGTACAGGGTCTACAGGGTCTATAGGGTCTCACTTCATAGTTCAGAACTGTAATGATCCTCCTCTTTTTTTTGCAGAACCAGGAATTGAACTCAGACCCTTGTACTTGCGAGGGAACTCTTATTCCACTGAACCATCTCCCCTGCCCCATGATCCTCCTCTTTACAGCTTCCCAAGGGCTGGGGTTACACGCGCCACCACACCCAGCTTCAATTGCCATCTCAGCATCTCTTAACATTTTAAACTCACAAAAAATGACATTATAAATAAGATCCCTACCTACATTTATTAGAGAAATATAGCCTATAAAAACTACAATCTAAATATTCTTAACATTTTAAAGAAACAGGATTTTAGTTGTTAAGGCAGAAAGTAAATTTAATTAGAAATAAGAAAACTCAAGTTGGAATGCTGTGGTGCATCTTTTACTTTCTTCAAGTCATGTACTATGCAGCTCACCCAGGTTCAGGGCAACAAGTTCCTGGAACCGATGAGCTATGAGCTATTCCCATGGGACCACCTTCACTCGAGCTCCTTACAGCCTGTACTGATTGCTTTTTAATCTAATTCAACTGAAAAAATATTTACTAAGTGACTAAAAAGAATAGCTCTATACAATACCATTAGTTTATTTTATTTGACAAGAATTCTTCCCTAAGAACAAAAGGGAAGCAGTTTACATCCCAAATTCTGTTTAGATACTTTATAGAATCCACAGACAGCTGCTCAATCTTCTCTTATTCAGAAATAAGCATGAATCAGATTGTGTAAGTTCTCAGCAGTATTTCTGGGAATGTCTACCAGAAAAGGTATCAGCCAAGCATCAAGATGCTATAAGAAAATACTCCAAACTAATAATGTTCACCCACTTCTCATGCTATTTGCTTTTTCTCTCAAAGATAAACACCCCTTTGTATTCTATGACTTCTAATGTGTCCCCACTTTCATAGTTGAAGGCAAATGTTAACTTGTTAAGCTTTTAACCCAAATATCTTTATGTGGATATAAATGTAACAGGACGAGAAAAGAGAAAGGATGAAAATAAACACCTTAATCTGTCTACCTTTTTCACTTATTAATTGCCGAGCAACTTCATTTTGGAATATTTCCAAACTCTCTGTATCCTCTTTCATGTGGAACAGTATGAGAAAAGGCAGTCCTTCTTCCGTCAACTCCTGCAGAGAAAAGCATTCAATGGGAATTATCAGCCCTTCCCATTTAATTTCAGGTATTATCTAAATAGAAACAATTGTAGGCTCAGCTAATTAAGGCAATGGCTGCAACATCCCAGGAAAAAAAAAGTCTAGTGTTATAAACACTGACAATAATGAATTCACTTCCCTCTCTACTCCAGAACTTTTGGAACTGCTGCAGGAACTGATCTACTTTACTTATTTATTTTTTTGCAGAACCAGGGATTGAACTCAGGCCCTTGCCCTTGCCAGGGAAGTGCTTATTTCACTGAGCCATCTCCTCAGCCTCTACTGATCTATTTTAAAGGCACCCCTGGGATTAACTGTTAGCTAGCACTGGACATAGGAAGAGTCAAGGACAGCTCATACAGGCCCAGACATTTATGCCTGACCAAAGAAGAAACTATGCATTCTCCTTATGGAGGTGTAAGGAATAGAGCAGACATGATCAGTATTTCCAGTTTTATGGGAAAAAGTAAAAAGTTGAGTGTCCCAGCAACAGGTAAGTCTGATTTGAAAATTTATGCTTAAAGTTTGTTACAGAAAAATCATTCCACCTAAATATTCACCCAAAGTGCTTCATTTACAGTACACATGTCTTAATATAGTCATCTTAACCAACATAGAATTTAACACTATTAACAAATACCTCCCCGAAATGTGTACTTTTACATGTATACTATATATACACTTGAGCATTTTGAAAACTGTAAGTGTGCTACTAAAATATTATTATTATTATTATGAATAAAAGAAAGGTAATGGGTAGACAGAAAATTTTGATCTTTTATTCTCCTTAACAAATGCTAAGTTTTGGCTTACAAGAAAAAATTCAAAAAAGCTTTCACAAAGAGCTACACAAGGACAATTACTTCTGTAAACTATCCTTTTTGAGTATCTCTATACTTGGTAACTGCTTCAGCACAAAGTAGAAATGTCCTTTTTATCTTAAAAAAAAAATCAAATGAGACCTATCTATAAGTTTTCTTCTGGTATCTATTCCCATGTTTTAGTGTGTTTCACTTGTGCACAGGATAAATGATTAAGTTTCATGTCACATTTACCTTTTCTTTTAGTTGAGACATAACTTACATTATCATAGAATTGACTATCTTAGATATACAATGAGGTAGTTACTTTATTCACAAAGCTGTGCAAGAACCACTACTAATTCCAGAACATTTTCATCATTCTGGAAAGAAATTCATCACTCCCCATCTTCCTTCCCAAGTCCCTGGCATCACATTAATCTTCTGCTAGGATAATTTAAAATTTCTTCATCATAGTTTATCTCTTGGGCTCACATGTTTTTCTTTCTCCTACCTGCTGACTGATGTTACTCGTCTTTGTCCTTCTCTGTTCTAGCCTTGTAACCATATACAGTGCAACAACTTCAATTACCAGTTTTTACTGGAGTCTTAGCTATGTATATAAGCCCACCTCCAGTTCAGAATCCAAGCCTAGCTTTCCAACTGCCCGTTCAGTATCTGTCATAGTTCATCCACTCCCTAAGTACAGAAGACAGATACAGTCTCCTTTTCCAACTTTACCATCTCCTTTATTACTTCTTTTTTTCTGTTAAGCACTTTGTTTTAGGGCTGTCATGTGTCTCCTTAAAAGCATTTTCAGGTTCTAACCCATCTCTAGAAGTACAAATGAATTTTTTAAACATTAAGAACAAATTCTGTGTCTCTCAAGTACCACAGGGTATATCTTTAGTTATGCTATCTATGCACAAGAAATACTACTCCGAAAGCCTTTCGAAGACAGATATTATTCCATGCCTTTCCTTGATTATAGATTTTTGTATACAATGATATGTAATCAATATATGACAAAAAGTGAATAAATAAATGTTACTGAATAAATAATAACTTGGAAAGAAGACTTAGTATTCACCTCTCAGGATATTTAAGGGCTAGGAAATTTAAAATAAAAGCACACATAACATTATTTTAGGGCTGGGGGTTTAGCTTAGTGGTATGTGACATCCTAAGTTCAATTCCCAGTACCACAAAAAAACAAAAACAAAAACAAAAAAAAAACACAATATTTTATTAGACTTAAGAGAAACATAGGCAAGCATACAACTAAGAAAAGGAATAATAAAGAGTAGTTTGAAAATATAAATGTCCACTGATTTACTAAGGCTAAACACAGTCACTAAGCATTTAGGTTTCTTGGGCAGCTAAGTTTATTTACATTCTTACCAGCATATTCTTTAGCACACAAGTATTAAAAGATAAAAACAACCAGATTTAATAAAGACAAATCTTTCCCTATACAGTAGTTTAAATCATTTATAGGTGGTTGGTTATAACACAGGAATAAGTTAACAAATTACTAAATCTTTCTGAGCCTCTGAGAACTAAATGAACTAATGTAATAAAGAAATATAAATAATTTGGTCAAATATTCATTAGGCCTAAATAAGTAGGACACTCATTTGTTTGCTAAACCATAAACAAAAAGAGACTAACCTATGCTTTCATTCAGAAACAATAATAAGATTAAAGTGAAAAAGATTTAATAATAATAATGTAATTTTATATATATTTCTTTTAGGACAAAGAGTAATCAAAAAACCTTTTAGTGACAAAGGATTATTCACTGTAACTAAAATCTGCAAAGCACTGCTTCCAAAGTACATCCAATTAAACAAGGACTCTCAACCAGGAGTGTAGATCAGTTTCACCTTAGAAACATTTTCAAACCTATTTTCACAGATCTAGTAAATTACTGCTTTTAACCAGAAATACAACAGTAGTGGTGTTAGACAGCAAGAGGAGAATCAATGGCCAGTTTTATGAAAATAGTTCTGATAGAGGTATGCTCATTATATGAATTTTACAACTGATACATGTTTTAAAGTAACACAATAGGTTGCCTTTGGTTGTTCTTTTACATATGTGAATTAAAAATATTATCACACACTAAAAAACCACATACCTCTCCATTTTCAAATGTTATTTCTCGGACAAGAGGAACACATTTATCCTGAATCCAGTTGTAAGTCAAATCGAAATTTGTCATAGACCCCAAGTACACCATATCTGGAGCAGAACGCTGTCATAAAACAGGAAAAAACAAATTATACAACTCTAACCTGCCCTGGCAAAAAGTTTAAAATTCATCTGTGAACCTACAAAATCTATAGGAAATATATAACATGCATCTTCTGAGAAAAAACACCATAAATAATATAAAGGATAACTCTGTATCAGGAACCTAATACTCCAACACATGACATATAAATGTTCTACTTTTCCTTTAATGTGGCCAATTAACTATTTATCAGCCTCTTTACCAAAAACAAGCAGACATTATAAAATGAAAAAAATTAAGTTATTCATTAGAGCTGAAAATGTTAGAAGAAAATTTAAAGAGTGAAAAATGTTTGAAAAAGACAAAATGCTATACAGAGATCCGAGTCATGGGTGTCTCTAATACTAATTACCTACAGATTAGCTTCCACATCCACTAAATCAGTATTTATTAAGATTTTAAAATGATGATAAAATAACTGACATTAACACTAAGCTTGCTATGCTGAGGCACTGTTATAAGCACTTCATATATGTTGATTCATTCAATCCTACCGATATCCCTCTACAGCAACTAGTATTGCTAGAATCTTAGAGCAATACACTTAGAAGGTGGCAGATTTCACATTCAAATTCTGATAGTCTAAAGCCAGAGCTCAAACTCAGTATATTACACTGGGAGACACTGTCCTGGATTCTGATAATTTAGAGATATTAATACTATGTAAGCTCCTATTAAGAAATGTACTTAATAAGTACAGAAAAATACAGGCAAATACCCATCAGCTATGGTTTGATTATGGTTTGTGTATTGAAAGCATGAGGTAATAATCATATGTCCCATCTTGCATAACTATATCTGTTAATCTGAGCAACTGATCTGACAATAAAATAGGTAATATATCATTCATTGTTAATCAACTATTCTTGTTTTGAAAATCTGTAATTTATATATCGTATTTTTTTTTTTTAAAAAGATGCATGTGCTTGGTCCTGTGGGGCAATATATCAGCTGACAGAACCTTTAACAGGTGAACTGTCATTAAGTCACATAGAGTGCTTCATACAAGGATTGAATTATTATTTAAAAAAAAGGAAGGAAGGAAAGTTGGCTCTTCCATGGTATCTGATTTCCTGTTTAGCAGGTGATCCTTTTTGTATATGGCTATTCCTTTTGGACCTCTGACACATTTTTAACATTTGGCTCCCAGACAGAATGCAAAATTGAGAAAAACAGAGGTAGAAAAGACTCAAGAGCCTGGGACTAGAAAGATCACAAATCTCAGCTTTGCCACTAAAGGCTTGTGTGACCTTAGTTAGGTATGGCCCTGCTTATAATCTAAAACATTTAGATTAGCATAAAATGATGCTTCAAAGCTCTTTTAGTTTTATGTGCCTATAAACATCAAAGTATACACAATTAAACATTATACTATATACCTATTTAAATATATTGTATAAGCCGAGGAGCAGTGGTATATGCTGTAATCCCAGCTACTCAGGAGGTTAAGATAGCAGGATTATAAATTTAAGGCCACCCTGGGTAACTTAAGAGATCTTGTCTCAAAATAAAATTCAAAAAGAGCTAAAAATGTATCTCTATGATGGAGTGAGCCCTGGGTTTAATGACCAGTACTGTAAAAATATCATATTATACACACTAGGAAATAGCAACTTACCCCTGGTGGCTTGTAGATTATGCTGTCTCCACTATATCGTTCTGGTTTTGAAACATCCCTAACCAAAAGAGAAAAATAGTAGTAACACATTTTAAAGAAAAACACTATCAGTATACATGAAGGAAGCAAAATGAACTAATTGCTTTACTGTGTGTGAATTATAGACTTGAAATAATACACTTGTCCACCAACTTTTTTACTTATAAGACTATGCAATACTAAAAAAAAATTTAGAAGAAAAAATTTACAAGTAGATATTTAAATAAAAAATTTAATCAGCTCTTTTCGTGACTAATATTTTACAAATGGGAATTAGCAATTTTTCTTTCTTTTTTTTCAGAACTGGGTATTGAACTCAGGCCTTTGTGTTGCCAGGCAAGTGTTTATTCTACTGAGCTATCTCCCCAGCCCCAGAATTAGCAATTTCAATACTAAAGCTTTCCTAACTCTAGGATGCATTTCAACTACGGATCAAGGACATTAATTTAGTCACACAGACCAAATACACATAGACAGACAGATAGACAGATATATATATACACACACATACAAAGTCCCCTGCCCCAAACAGGTACACACGTCAGGGAAAGAAAAACTTGCATAAATATCTTGATACTAAATTAGTGAGACATTGTAAGGTTAATACAGTTACAAAAGGTACACAAAGTAGCAGCCATTGGTTTCCCCATTTATTACTTCATATTCAACCATGAATTTCCTATTTCTTTGTAACTTATTTTATGAAAAACAATTTCAAAACAAAACAGGAGAATAACAGTTAACAAACTGCATATTATCTTTATTTTTTTATTTTTTATTTTTAAATTTAATTTTATTTATTACAGTGTCTCGCTACACATCACGGACTCTTTTCTTGTGGGGGGGCGGGGTCAGCTCAGCCCGCCCTGGGGGAGGGGCTGGCACTGCATGTGGTGCTGGGGATCGAACCGCGGTCCCTGAGAGCTTGACCTAAGCTTGCCAAAGCAGGCGCTTTAGACCGCTGAGCTATCTTGCCAGCCCAAGCATATTATCTTTAAAGTAGCTACATAAGAGTACAAGTTATAGATATAAAAAATTCTCCAAACAATATTAGCATAAAGCTTTCTTTTCAATGAACCAAGAGAATAAGAGAAACTAAAACAACTACATCATAACAATAGAGTTCTGGGCCCAGGGAGATGGCTCAGTAGAATAAGCAATTCCCTGGCAAGAGTAAGGGCCTGAGTTCAATCCCTGGTTCTGCCAACAATAAAATAAAATAAAACAATACAGTTCATTAAAACAGTATTTCTTTTTTTTTGTTTATCTGTCCATTGTTTCCTGCTTGCTACAGATTCTAGAATATAATAGGTATACAATAAATATTTGGTAAGAGAATTCTACAACAAATTCTAAGTCAAATGGCTTTTTCTTTCTTTAAGCAATTTTTAATTACTGAGCAGATTTATCTCTGGTTTCTGACTACAGCAGCCCAGGAAATAGGGACAAAGGTACTAAACTAGACTGATGAGAGGGAACAGAAGGTAAGAACATAACTACTTCCTGTGAGCTTCCTTCATACCATGTATGGTCTTGGCACTGATGTTTACATTGAACTAAACTGACAAAGCCCTTGATCACCTGGAATTTGTGTTCGATGACTAAGGATTAACTGACAGACTTACTTTAGGTAGTTTAAAAAAGGTGCTATAACAAAAAGTGGGATAAGTAAAAAGAACATGATGAATAATGGTAATACCACCCCAACTATTAGCAGAGATCCTGACAACAATGACCTTTGGGAGAAGCACTTGGAGAGACAAAGACAAGGACAAAGGTTTGTGGCAGAAAGCTATTCACAATATTTCAGGAGTGTGTGTGTGATTACAGAGCAGTGATGAAGTCAGGGGAACTCTACCATCTCCTCTGTACAGTGATCTTCAAAAACCCAAGTCATTATTAAAATGAAACATGCACATAACTTCTACAAAAGCATTAAAGCAAGGACAAAGGACAAAAGTTATGGGTGGAAAAGGATATATTGTGCCAGGTATCTGGAACCTACTTATGATAGCGCCTGCAAATGAGTGTTTAACTATTACTGATCAAAAATCAAATAACACTGCATGAAAGTCCAAGGATGGTTGAGATAACTGCCAATGAGAAGCTCAAGGATATAACAAAAGCATTCAAATTAAGACAAAAAGAACACAAAGGAAAGAAAGAGGTGAGGCCTTACTGAAAGGATCCAGTTTAGTGTTCAGTCAGTAGAAAAAGAAAAGGATGGATGGATGGGTGTGGCCTGCTTTGGAAAGGCTGAAGAGAATCAGGACAAAAGAACCAGCATAGCCTGCCCTGTGAGTGAAACTTCCACCACACTCTGGGGACTGCTCCAGATTCTCCCAACCCCAGGCCCGGAGAGTGCAAAGAAGAGCTTCTGCTCTGTCCTGCGCCCACCAGACTAAGCCCATGCCAGCCACGCAAAAGAGACTTTTCCCGGTGCTCTGCGGGCCTCTCCTGCCCGTCCAGAGCCAGCACAGCCGGCCCTGTGAGTGAGAACTTCCACAGAACCTAGGGGTTCTCCAGACAGCTCCAGATCCACCCACGCCCAGGCCCCTCGAGTGTGTGGGAGAGCATCTGCTCTGTCCTGCACCCACTGGACCAAGTCCAGGTCAGCTGCACAAGAGAAACCTTTTCCAGCTTTCTGCAGACCTCCCCTGCTCCTCCAGAGCCAGCACAGCTCACGCTGCATGCCTGATCCAGCCCAGCCCAGGCCCAGCTAGGGTGTGGTAGAGCTTCCAGTTTCTCTGCCCCCGCAGGACCCCATGAGTGAGAACTTCTGCTATGCTCTCCAGACACCCAGATCTACCCCAAGCCCAGGCCCAGCTAGTGGGCGGGAATGATTCTGCTCTCCCTTGTGCCCCGTGGGCCAGGAGCACAAGAAGTTCACTTCAAAGGACTGTAGCAGGAAGGAGCTGAACACAACAGCAAGACCCAAGCCAGGCACAACTAGATAAACTGAAATTTAATAGATATGCACCTGAATTTCAGTAGGTCCTAGGGCTATAATTGCACCAAAGCTCTTACAACAAAGGTCAGACAGAAGTGAGTGCTATACAAAATAATAAAAGACAAGGAGCAAAATGCAATTTCAGGCCTCGAGCCCACCCAGAACAAGGGCAGAGGACACTAACTCGGCTGAAATGTATGAATCAGTAGCATGGGAAGTAAAGAAACAACAGCAGAAAGGTATAGAGGCACTCAGAGCAGAATTAATTTCTGAAATAAAAAAAGAAATCTCTGAATTCATAGCATATGAAGTAAAGAATTAAATACAGAAACATGGAGGAAAACCAATCTGAAAAAAACTCTGCAGTAAAAGACTTAACTGCTTCTGAAGAAGACATTGAAAAAAAAAATAGAGGCAAGTAGAAAAATGATGGATTCCTTGAATGAGCAATATAGTAAAGAAATAGATCACATGAAGCAGAGTCAAAGAGATATAGAGGAACTTAAAATCTTAAAACACAAGCCTGCAAAACCGTTGAAAAGTGAACAGGAGTTTTAGATATTGAAGACACTGGTGCAGGTAGTGAAAAGGTAAAAAAGGATCTCTTAAAAAAAACTAGGATGCAGGAAAAAAATAATTCATAACCTGCAAGATGATGCCAGATGAACAATGTGATACTAACAGGCATCAATTAGAAGGATACAGAAAATACAAATGACATAAAAAGAATATGGGCAGAAGTAATATCAGGAAACTTCCTAAATATGAGAATTATTCGCATTTACGGGATGTGATGAAAGCAGTTCTAAGAGGGAAATTCATACCTTTGAACTCACACATTAGGAAAACAGAATGGTAACAAATAAACACCCCAATGCTGCACCTCTGACATCTAGAAAAGAGGAAACTAAACCCACAGCTCAAAGATAGGAAGAAATCATAAAAGATAGGGCAGAAATTAATTTAATGGAGACAAAGAAAACAGTTCAAAGAATTAACAAATCAAAAAGCTGGTTCATTCAAAGACTAAATAAAATTGATAAGCCCCTAGCTAACATCATCAAAAAGAAGAAAGAAAAATTCAAATACAAACAATAAGGGAAAAGGGTGAAATCACCAAAGACACAGTGGAAATTCAGAAGATTATCAATAGCTATTTTGAGAATCTTTACGCTCACAGAATAGAAGACACAGACAAGGAAAGACTCCAACAAAGATAAAAACCAGCAAAACTGAATGAAGAAGATGTAACAACTCTCAATAACCCAATAAAAGCCAATGAAATACAAACTGCAATGAAAAGCCTAACAACAAGTAAAATCCAGGTCCTGATGGAATAACAGCTGAATTCTCCAAGAAATTTACAGAAGATATAGTCCCTACACTCCTCAAACTCTTCAATGAAAGTGAAAAGAAGCAATCCTCCCAAAATCATTCCTGGAGGCAAGTATTACACTGATGTCAAAACTAGGGAAGACACAACTATAAAAGAGAACAGCCAATCTCTGTCATGAACACAGATTAAAAAATCCTCAAAAAACAGAATACAGCAAATCAAGAAAATCATACACCATGACCAGGTACGATTCATCCCATGGATGGAGAGATGGTTCAATATTTGCGAGTCTATAGATGTAATACACTATATCAACAGAATGAAAACTAAAAACCACATGATCATCTCGATGCAGAAAAGGCTTTTAACAAAGTCCAACACTCATTCATGTTCAAAGTCTTAAAATTAGAATAGAAGGCCTCTCCTTCAATTTCATAAAAGCCATCAATGACAACCCAACGGTGAATATAATTCTAAATGGTTAAAACTGGAATCTTTTACTCTTAGATCTGGCACAAGACAAGAATGTCCTCTATCACCCCTCCTATTCAATATAGTTCTGGAATCATTAGCTAGAGCCATTAGACAAGAGGGAGAAACAAAAGGAATAAGAGTATGTAAAGAAGTAGTTAAACTGTCATTACTTGCAGACAAAATGATACTCTATTTGGAAGACCAAAAAACACTCCACTGAGAAGCTACGAGAATTGATACACAAATTCAGTAGCATAGCAGGATACAAAGTCAATAATCAAAAGTCAATAGTCTTCCTCTACACAGATAACAAACACACTGAGATGGAAATTAGAGAAACAATACATTTTACAATAGCAATGCAGAAAATGAAATATGCTGGATTTCATCTAATGAAAGAAGTCAAAGATCTTTTCATGAAAAACTACAGTACTCTGAAAAACGAGATTGTAGAGGATTTCAGAAAATGGAAAGATATTCCTTGCTCCTGGATACGAAGAACCAGTATCATGAAGATGGCCATACTCCCAAAATAGATATACAGATTTAATGCATTCCCTATCAAACTACCACCAATATACCACCCAGACCTATAGAAATTGTTCCTAAAATTTATTTGGAACCAGAAAAGACCTAGAATAGCAAAGGCATTCCTGGCCAACAAAGACAAGGCAGGAAACATCACAGTTCCTGACTTGAAATTATACTACAAAGCTACTGTAATAAAATCAACATGGTATTGGCAACAAAATAGACCTGATGATCAAGGTAACATATTAGAACATGCTGAGGCCTCTATGAACACATTCAGCATCTGATCTTCGACAAAGGGGTCAAACACACTTACTGAAAGAAAGACAGCCTCTTTAATAAATGGTGCTGTAACAACTGGCTCTCTACATGCCGAAAACTAAAACTTGACCCAGATCTATCACCATGCACTGAGCTAAAGTCAAAATGGATTAAAGATCTAAACATTAAAACAGAAATAATCTGCTGGAAGAGAAAGTAGGAGGAACTCTGGAAGATATAGGGGTAGGCAAACAGTTTGTGAACAAAAATCAAACTGCAGGGGTAATACTTGAAAGAATTAATAACTGCGACCACCTCTTATTGAGAAGTTTTTGCATGTCAAAAGAAATTACTGACGAAGTTAAAAGACAAACCACAAATTTTGAAAAAAAAATCTTAATAAGCACTCAAACAAAGGTGTGCTTCCTATAAATTATAAAGAACTAAAAAACATTAGGGTCCCTAAATTTAAAGACTCAATCCAGAAATGGGCATCTGTGATGAACACACACTTCTCAGAGGATGAAATTAAAAAAGCGAATAAATATATGAAAAAATGCTCCACATCTCTAACCATTTGTGAAATGCAAATTAAAATAACACTGAGATACCATCTTACCACAGAAAGAATGGCTATTATAAAGAATGTAGACTGGTACAACCATTGTGGAGATCAGTGTGGAGACTCCTCAAAAGACTCGGACTGGAAATCCCATTCAAGCCGGCTATCCCCTTACTGGGAATTTTCCCAGAGGAACTGAAAACATTATTTCATAGTGATATATGTGTACCTATGTTTATAGCAGCACAATTTGTGAAAGCAAAATCTTGGAAACAACCAAGATGCCCATCACATGAGGAATGGTTAAAAAAGATGTGGTATCTTTATGCAATGGGGTATTACTCAGCTATAAAGAATGATAAACTTGAAGCCTTCATATTTAAGTGGATGCCACTTAAAGATATAAGTGAAATAAACCAGACCCACATGTGCAAATATCGTATAGTCTCCCTAATATAAGAACTCAAAAGAAGAAATACAAATAAAGCTATAATACAATTAAAAGGAAAGTGAGAACTTGAGGACTGGACAATGAGGAGAGGGCAAGGAGAAAAGCTGGAAAACATGACAGAGGCAAAGCCATACATTTATATGCACAAGACAGGTAAGGCAATGATCCTGAGAAACATCAGCAAGTTTTTGAAACTAGCAGTTAATTTGTAGGATTCTCACCCATGCTGATACCTATGAACCAAGAAACTGCACTGAAGATAGCAATGTGTAATAGAAGGGTCATGCTTGAAATGCCTGTCATTCCAGTCTTCTAAATACATATTTCTCGTCATGACATACCAATTATTACCATACTGTCTCTCAAGTAAAAGTTTTTTCTTTCTTTTTTAAATTAAGAGTAATAAATGAAAAAGATACAAGGAAAAAAATGTCATAGGAGTGTCCTACTCCAATGCTGTATATGGTTAGATCTCTAAATTTCTGTATAAAAATATGTAACTGTTTATTCCTATTTTTTTTAATTATTTTTTTTCTTCATATTCTTTAGGGACTTAAAGTTTAACATATCAATACTTGGTGGAAAATACCTGTTCCATGTTATGCCTAAGATCATTGACACTTAGACAGATAGGGTACACTGAAATGCATATGTTGCAGGGTAATAATAAGCTTCTCTTCTGGAGAGTTAAAAACCTAAGTTTGCAGATCAAAAATTCGAGAAAAGGAAGGGTTACAAGCCAACATTTTGGCCCTAGCCTTTCAGGGTCAGTGATGACCCAGGACACGAGAGAGAATCTGTACAGTAACATCACGTAACTCAGTTGTGTCCCAAATTTTCTGATCAAGGAGATTATGGGGCCAGAGAGGAAAGTGATCTATGATGTACAGTGTGCCTAAGGAGAGTCACATGGAGAGAAAACACTATCTCAAGCTTTCACAGAAAGCAAATTAGACAAGCAATGGCCATGACTCATCCACATGGCTGACACTGACAAAGGATCTACAAAGTGTGGTACAGGGTTACAGGATAAACCTTGAAAGTACATCACTGACCTTAAAAGATACAAAAGTTACATTTCTTGTTATATATAAGTTTCACTTAGCAATGCAGCAGAAAAGGATAAAAATGAGGTATATAAAAAGCTGTGAAGGGCTCCATCAACAACTTCTGCGGATAACCCACTACTATTGCGGACTGCTGGACTGTGTTGGATTGTTTTGCTGAATTCACGCAGTAGTATTTAGATGCCAATGGAATACTCATCTCTGACAGGACTAAACAAAAAAAGGGGATTCAAAGGAAGTACCATTTTATATTTGTATATACAGAAGAGTCAAGACAGGTATATAGCTTGTCTAGCTTAATCCACTGAGAAGAAAGATTTGTACTAATAGTGCTTAGGCAGGATATCCTGTCTGTTTCTTGTACTATGTATGAATAACTATTAAGAAGATAACAATGTACAGTATTTTGAAACTGTCTCATTGCTATTTGTTTCTCAATAAAATAAAATATAAAATAAAACAAACCTACTGCAATAGAAAATGGTACTTGAAAAAAAAATACACTCTGAGAATCAATAGAACAGAATAGAATATGTAGAAACAACTCCAGACCCACCCTACCATCTTATCTTTGACAAAGGATCCAAACACTGACTCTGCCATCCAAACACCTTAAGTGGAAAAGATAGCCTCTTTAATAAATGCTGCTGGAAAAACTGATTTTCTACATCCTCAAAATTAAAGCTAGCCCTACATCTTCCACCATGCACTAAATTAAATAAAAATGGACCAAAGATCTGAATATTAAAACAGAAACACTAAATTTATAGAAAGATAAATTAGGTAGAACTCTTGAAGACATCAGTGTAGGCAAAGACTTTATGAACAAAACCCTGATCTCACAGGAACAATCTTAAAGAATCAACAACAGGGATCTCACCTTATTAAAAAGCCTTTTCACAACAAGAGAAATCACTAACAGTGAAGAGACAACCCACAGAGTGAGAAGAAAGTTTTTTCAGCTATTCCTGAGATAAATGACTAATATCTAGGATATATTAATAAGTCAAAAAAAAAAAAAAAAATCAGACCCTTCACATTTAAAGACTCAATCCAAAATTGGGCATCCGAAATGAATACACACTTCTTAGAATATGAATAATTGGTTGGAAGACAACATTATGTATTAAAACAAATACTGTAAAATTCATATTACTCTGTTAAGTGAAATTCTGTATCACTTGTAATTTTTTGTTTTAATTCTAATTTGTACTCTCTTTAAAAAAGAAAACAGAAGAAGTAGAAATAGCAAATAAATATACAAAAAAAAAAGAAAAAAAGAACGCATTTTGTCTAAATTGGATTACTCTGCTGAATTCATGCACCTGTAATATATGAATGCAATGGAATACACATCTCTGACAACGTAAACAGAAAAGGGGATAAATAATGAAGGACCATTTTGTAGTAGAATATATATATTTATGGCCAGGGAGATGCCTCAGTGGAATAAGCGCGCTTCCCTGGCAAGTGCACAGACCTGAGTTCAATCCCTGGTTCTGACAAAAAAGAAAAAAAAAAGACATAAGCCAAAAAGATAAATAAATAAAATAAAATAAAAAATATATAAAGTAGCATAAATATGCAGCTACTTTCTCTTCAATGATAAGAAGGTTTTGAACTTACAGTGTTTAGACAAGATATCATGTCTGCAGTTTGTACTAGAAATAACTACTATAAAGACAACAATATGCAATGTATCAATTATTGTAACTGTACTACTAACCTATTTTGAGGCTATGTTGTTGCCAATTCTTTCTCAATAACATTATTAATATATATATACATATATATATATATATATATATATATATATATATATATATATATATGAAGGCATTTTGTGACTATACAGAGACATCCATCCCTCAGATAGATGGAATCAGCTTCCATTTGGCAAGTTTTTAAAATTAAGGTAGACAAGCATAAATTAATCTTTGAAAACTATATGAATAAAAAAAAAAGAAAGAGTTAAGACTGAAGCTTAAGAGACAAATGTGGCCCAGTAGGCATAGTGGCAATGCCTGTAATCCCAGCTACTTAGAAACTGCAACAGGAAACTCTTACAAGCACAAGACCAGCATAGGCAATTTAGCGAGTCTATCTCAAAATAGTAATTTTTTGAAAAGGCTGGGTATGTAGCTCAATCACTTCCTTGGGTCAGTCTTCCAGGTAAGAGAGAGGAAGTGCAGAAAAGGAGAGAAGGAGAGACAGACAGACAGACACAGAGGGAGACTGATAGAGATAGATGGGGGGGGCAGAAAGTGGTGAAGAGAAGCATGTTTCAGAAAAAGAAAGCAATTTTGAAAAAAGGTCAGGGTTGGGGACCAGCCAGATAGCTCAGCAGATTAAACTGCCTGCTTAGGCAGACATAGAGACCAGAGTTTGATCCTTCGTCTGCCTCTGGGATGCACTGAGATGGCAAATGAGATGGCACGGTGACACATGTGCTTGGGAGGATGAAAAACAGGAGGATCATCATGAGTCAGATCTGTGCAGTGAGACCCTGTACTAAATACATAAAAAAAAAAAAAAGAAAGAAAGAAAAGAAAAAGGTCAAGGTGACAACACAAGAGAGCAAAGACAAGTGATGGATCAAGTCTCCAGATATAAGAACATCAGTGAAGAGGTGGTTAATATTACAAAGGAGCATTACTGGGCTGAGATGTAGCTCACTGGTACAGCCCACACTTAATCTAGGCTTTCATCACCAGAGATCCCTACTCACAAAAGCAGACTTACTCCTTTTTGGTTTTTTTGGCATAACTGGGGATTGAATTCGGGCCTTTGCACCTTCCAGGCAAGCACTCATTCTACTGAGCTATCTCCCTGGCCTCTGAGTTATCTCCCCAGCCCCGACTTATTCCTATGTGATAAGGAAGATATAGAAAACTGTGCTGGACAGATAAAAATAAATAAAGACACAAAGCCAGCACTTCTAAACCAGGAAGAAAAATAGCTGTTTTAGTCTGGTAACCTGCTCACAAATCAGCAATTTATACCTGGCAAAGGGTGTTAGCAAATGAAAGCAAGTAGGAATGAGTTCATTGTTTATTTTTTTTTTTGTTTTATTTTTATTTTTTTGGTCGAACCTGGGATTGAACTCTGCCAGGCAAGCATTTATTCTACTGAGCTATCTTCCCCGGCCCCAGAATGAGTTCATTGTTAACTGGACTGTTCTTCTAAAAGAGGGGTACACTATAGAAGAAAAAATAGATTTTTAAGCCCTTAAAAAGTACTTAAGAGGTAGGTACAGAGATGGGTCAGTGTGTTAGGAGAACTGAGATAATATTTAGATAGAATATCTATTGAGATAGAACATCTTCAGAAAATGACCAAACACAGGAACTTAACACAGCAGCAATTTGATCCATTAATGCACTTTGAATTAAAATACTTACCCAAATGCAGACAGGAAGGCACAATCGTCATGCAAAATACTTGCTACCCTTTCAAAAACTTTATAGTTGGCTGAATCTTTTTGCTCAAAAAATCCAATGATATTTCTTTTGCTGCGCTGTAAAAGTATCCAAATATTTTGTAGATATATATATAATATATATATATATATAGTTCTAAAAGCTTGTTAGCATGTTTACCACTTATTTTGGTACCCACATAGCTCCAGCATCATTCAATTATCTGTGACTGAAATGTAACTATAAATGCATATTTAGCTTTAAACACCTACTACAAAACTATTAAATATTACAGAGTTGTAAACAAAATTAACTACAATAAAACTTAACTTGCACCATTTTAAAATTTCAATAAATAAAATTAACCAGTGAAAATCTTTTCCTAAAGAAAGAGCTTAATTCTAAAATTTGCAAAACAATACATCAACTCATTACTTTTGACCATTTGCAGTTTCCTCCATGGTCCCTGAGACTCCTCCTAATCATCTGACTGTACAAACCAAAAAATGGAAGACCCTGTGACCACAGCCCACCTAGGCTATTTCTCAAGGCTGTGCCTGCAACAAGCAACACTGAGATATGAGGTCTGGTGTTCATTCAGGACAAAAGGCAGAGTTCTGGTTTGCTCCTAAATGGCAACTTCCCCAATCCCAATGTTCCCCTTCTGTAACAGAACAGAAAGCATCTGCATCTATTTATCTGGGTCCTGTGTATTACCTAAAATAGAATCTGGGAGGAAAGAAAACAAATGCAAGAATGAGCAATAAAGTCCTTTGTCTCTGACCTAGGATTCTTGTGTTGTCTGAGAGTACCTATGAAGTGTTTACTAGGTATCTTACTGGCAAGTAAGTAAGGTAAAAATTACATCTCAAACCTAACAGTAATAATCAGTGATAAAACTAAAACTCAAATGTTTTTGCTTCGTCATAGTGCGCTATTTTTAAAACATTGGATGTCATCAATACATGTTGAATTGTTAAAACTTTTAAAAAAATTTTACTAAAAAACACATTGATATTAATCCCTCCCCAATTAGTCTCCCTTTATCAAACACTAATTTCATCACTGGTAGCACTGTCTGAAGCAATTCTGAAAGTCTTGTTTTGTGTCTTTATAAAACATGATGATAAATATGGTGAACGCTGCTGCTGACTGACATGCAACAGAAAGATGTGTTCATAAAACTATATTGCAGTGTGTCCCCATCCACATTATTCACTGGTTGACTACGAGACATCTGGCTATTTCCCAAAGTAAAATTGATTGTGAACTGTAAACACTGAGAATCAACTCAGGACATTGAGACAGCCCAACTAAAGACACAAAAGAGCATGACCAGAAACATGAAGGAGGACTTTTAGAACTGCTTTAGTGAGTGGCTAAAGCAGGCCAGCAAATAGCTCAGCGAATTAAAGCAAGAAGGGCCAGGGGCCAGGGTTTGATCCCTGGGTCTGCTGTGCTGGCCTGGGCCCTGGGGCTCACTGTGACAGCAATTGAGACTGGGGTTGGTAGCATGTGCCTATAATCCCAGCACTTGGGAAGCTGTAAACATGAAAATTACTAGGAGTCTGATCTAGTAGTAAGATCCTGAACACTCTATAGACGTTTCCCTAAAATACAAAACAAAACAAAACAAACAAAAAACAAAGTGGCTAAATCAGTGGATGAAGAGCATTTGAAGAGAGGGGAGTTAATAGCAAATATATCTTTTGGTAGACATTTTAATTTTTGAACATTCGCTGTATTTTCCAATTCTATGATGGATTTAGTGTTTGTATGATATACTTAGCATGCAAACAGTGGTTTGCTAAATTTATTGGTAGGATTATGTAGAGGACACTAAACCTTCCAAAAAAGCTTATTAATGAGTAATATACTACTTTCTCTTAATTCATTGAGAAGGATTTGTACTAATAGTATTTAGATGGGATGTCATGTCTGCATCTTGTACTATGAATAACCACTAAGAAGATAACAATATGCAATGTATTAATTATTGAAACTGTCCTATTAATCGGTTTGAAACTGTCTTACTGATGTCTCTCAATAAAATTAATTAAAAAAGAAACTATAGAATTGCACTAAATAAAACAAAATTTAAAAAAATGAATAATTAAAGCAGACATTCTGGATGTTAACACTAAGGGACATGTGGAAATTTTGGTGATGTACGCTTGATTTTAAGTTCTATTTATAATCTTCCCTTTGTCCTTAATTAAGTCAAATCTTTTCAATGTTACTTTATGATACATATTTTACACAGTAAAACATCAGCATTTCCCTTGAAAATTATTTTAAGAAAAATTCAATTCATTCAGTATGTACATGTCAAATCTATTACAACCTATAAGTGAATGTCTAGATTCTCTGTATTAGAATTTGTTTGTATTCATTAAACAAACAATGCCCCTTTGATCTACCCAAAGTTAACTTACATCAAGAGTGGTGATTTCTTCTAAGTTCTGCATTTCTTGCACGGGATCACTTTTTTGTTGCCTGATGTAATCTGCAAGTGCTTTCACTGATCGTTGACCTCTGTATTCTCTCTTCATCATCATCCCATTACGAAACAATTTGAGGGTTGGGTATTTGCTTATCCTGTATCTCTGAGCTATATCAGCTAAAGGAATAATTTTTAAAAATTAATTTCATATTTGATCAAGGTTAGTGCATTATATCTAAATAGGCAAAAAGCTGACAATTACTTAGAAGGTAGTGAGATTTAAAAAAAAAAAATTCATTTACTTTGGTTCATGTCATTTTTTTTTCACTGAAGAGCCAAAAATCAAATCAGTCATGACTTGGTTAAAAGGTCAAGTTCTGGACTCTATTGCCTCAGTTTAAATCCTAAATTATCCACTTATTGTCACTATGAATATATAAACTACATAAACTATCTGTGCTCTAGTTTTTCATCTATTACAATAAGGATAATAATTTCTATTATATAAGATTGTTTCAAAGATTAAATGAGATAATGCAAATGCACAGCACAGGAAGTATGGTACATGAGTATCTGACTAAAAAGAACAGCAATAATTACACCTTACAAGGAATTACACAAATTAAAATTTATAGCAATAACAATAGGAGCACATAAGCTCCAGGAAGGAGAGTAAGCTGGAGATAAATTCTATTCTTTCACTGATGGTTGTATCACCCAAGCATAAGTAAAAGAACTCACGATAGTTTCACAAGTGAAGGTCATACGTTATTTGCTCCAGCTTAGCTATCAGAGAACACAATACTAAAGGTATTTTAGAGGTTAAGGATGCAATATGGCTTCTCAGAGAAAGAGTAGGAGAAAAGTCCATATAATTAAGCTTCCATAATGTTCCAGTGAACTCAATGGAAGATTAATAAAGAGGAAATCAATACTGATTATGAAAATTCCTTAAACAGAAAGCAATTAATAATAAAGGAAATCACTGGCTATCTCTGAGATTGAGAATAATGTTTTTCTGAAAACAATGTTTTATTCAACAAATTTGAAATATTAATATATCACCATTTATATACACATATTTAACACAGACAATAATTTGTTTGGCTTAAGACTTGAAGCTTCCCTAAAACAGATGACTGGTGGGTGTATCACCTGGCTACCTTTCTTTTCCAACCTAGTAGATTATAATGAGAGGTATGACATGAGGTTCCACAGGATAATGGGTTCTATCACCTAAGCAAAGAACTTGTAAGTTTAAACTGTTACTAGAAACTGGCACCATAACACATAGAAGATTTTTAGATTACAAAAAGGCACTGGTAATAAGGTAAAGGCAACAAGTCTTGGGCTTACTCTTATAAGAAAACCAACCTGAAGAAACAATAAAAAGAAAATAAAGAACTTCACTTTCCCAAGCAGACTGAACACCAAAACATAAACTTTTACGCTTATGTACACATTAAAAAGCTATTAATAAAATACTGTTAAAATTATGTTAAATAGTTCAACCAGCCAATGCAACAACATTGTGGGCTAGATTATGGAAAATATGTCTATAAAAGTTACTTTCCCAAATATCTATCACTAGGAGGTGGCTTCATAAACAGAATGCACTCATTCAATTAAACACTGGGTTATTACATAAAAGAATGAAAGATCTTTGCATCTTTGTGGCTAAAGTGCAATATTCAAAACAGAGTATACTGTTGAAATAGTAGGTGTTGGGGAAGATGTAAAGAAAAAGGAATTCTCCCACACTTTTGGTGGGAATGTAAGTTAGTAGAGCCATTATAGAAAACATTATGGGAGATTCCTCTAAAAATTAAAAATACAACCACCACATACTCAGGTGGAGTAATTAGTAATACGCTGGATATAGATCTGCTGTGGTTTGGATGTAGAATAGACCCTAGGTGCTCATGTATTAAAGGCTGAGTCTCCAATGTAGCAATGTTCACAATTGGGGCTTAGGAGAAACAAGTGGGGCAGGAGGGATGTAACCTCCTCAGCAGATGAATCTACTGATGAAATCGTAATATTATATTAATGGAAGATGGCAGAAAGTTTCAAAGGTAAAGCCTAGTTGAAAGAAGTGGGCCGATGGGGGTATGGAAAGATGTATCTTGTCCTTGGCCCACCCTATTCCCTCTCCTTCACTCTCTCTCCTCTACCACAACAATCTGGCATGATGTTTCTGCTATTGTACAGACCTACAAGCAAAGGAGACAACTAACCACAAACTAAAACTTCTGATACCATGAACCAAAACAAACTTTTTCCTTTTAGTTATTGTTAGTTATCTATTTTGCCACAGAAATAATGTAATATCCAAAGGATATAAAACCAGCGTGTCAAAAAAAGAAAAAGTTATCATCCCACTTATGGCAGTATTATTCACAAAAGATATGAAATCAATTTAAATGTCCACTGTCAAATAAATGGCTAAAGACAATATGGCATCTACACACAAACACTACTCATTGATAAAAGTAATAAAATTCTATGATTTGTTACAGCCGAATAAAACTAAAGGAAATGATGCTAAGTGAAATAAACTAGGCACAGAAAGATAATGCATGATCTCACTCGTGGAATTTTTTTTTTTAAAAGTACACAGAGAGGGTGGGTATTACATGTCTTCACCATAAAAATGATAACATATGGGAGGTAATATATCTGTGTTACGGTTTGTGTCTAGATGTCACCCCAAAGACTCATGTAGTCATAGGATTTTGTTGGAGGTGGCTGCATCTAGAGTATGCAATATTGTGATTAAGGGTATGAGATTCAGAATGGGGGACTGCTGGATCATCCTGACTGGATTGGCATCATCCTAATTCCAGCAGGTAGGATAAAATAAAAGGGACAGAAAGTCCTCTCCTCTCCCATGTTGCTTTGCTACATTCTGCCTGCCTTGAACTATTGTCTACTACCAAGCAACCCTGCCTTGAGATGGTCAATTACAGATGGAATTTCTACAAACTATAAGCTAAATAAACCTTTCCTTCCTTAACTTTGGGCACTGGGTATTTTGTCTCAAGAAAAAGAAAAGTAATTAAAACAATCTGTTAATTAGCTAGATTTAACCACTTGATAATATATGCTACAAAACAATATGCTGTAATTCAAAATATCTGTATTTTGAAAAAAATAAATGAAGTGATTAAATATGAACTAGAAGTAATACCACAAACTTTGCGTGTGAGGAAATTGAACTTAGGGCCTTGAATATGTTAGACAAGTACTCTACAGCTATGTACTCACCCTAGTATAAACTCTTACTTAGTGTGCTTTACTCTTTCAAAAATGTACCAAGCATTTTACCTTCACAGCTATTATTAATAATTTAATGGCAATAAGTATGAGATTTAAATAAAATGGAAAAGTTATATTAATGAAAATATAATGTATCAAAACTGACACTGGGGGGAAAAAAACCCCCACATAATCCTAAAATTATTACAACTGAATTTATAATTCAAAGTCTCCCACAAAAACTCCATTTCTGGGATGGGGATATAGATAGCTTAGCAGGATCAGCACCTATCTGGCAAGCTCAAGGGTCCAAGTTCAATCCCCAGTCTCACATACCAAGCCAGCCCCCAAACCAGGAATGGTGGTGCATAGCTATAATCCCAGCACTGGAGAGGCTGAGACAGTAGGATCACTATGAGTCTGAATTATATAGGAAGACCCTGTAACAAATTTAAAACAACAAAACAAACAAACAAAAAAAGAAAAACACAAAAACTCCTACTAGTTTTATGAACTGAACATTGTATGTCTGAAAAAGAGGGAAAATAAAAAGAATGTTAATCTCAATAAAAGATGTAAAACTATAAAATAATTAATAAGAACAGTATATCACAATTTAGCCTACCTTCACTTTATTTTTTTATTTACTTATTTTTTTTTTTGTTTTATTGAAGTACAAATATCAATAAGACATTTTTAAGATACCTTGGCAAGAGGGATTTGATAAATTAATACATTGCAAACTGTTTTCATAATGTTTTGGTATCCTGTAAGGTGCATACATGATATTATACTTACAGACATTTTTATACCATATGTCTCCTTTCAGTAAATTAAGAGTATCTGTTTGCATATCTTATTTTTTATACCTGAATTACATCAAAGATTCAATAATTAATACTTTCTACCTTGTTATTTCCTACCTTCACTTTAGAGTAATACTTGAAAACCAATGAATATAATTTACAACTTTAAAATAAAAGAAAAATTTGATTACCCTAAGAGAAGCAGAACATTTCATAAAATTCAGCATCAATTCATTTCTTAACACTAAGTAAAACAACATTAAAATTTTCTTAATTTAAATGGATATTTAAATAAACAGCATACAGCTTAACAGTGAAACACTGCTGATATCAAGAAAGAAATAGAAGCCAGCATTGTGGAGCATGCCTGTAATACCAGCATTCTAGTAGGCTGAAGTAGGATGATCACAAGTTTGAGAAGAGCTCTGGCAACTTAGCAAAACTCTCTCAAAATAAACAAATAAATAAAAATTGCCTAGAGATCTAACTCTGGGCAAAGGCCCTGAGATCAACCCCAACCCAGCCCAACCCCTGAAAAACAAACAAACAAAATGCAAGATGCCTGCTACCATGTCCATGTAAAACTACACTGGAGTTCTTCATACAATAAGAAAAAAAGTACATAAACTAAAAAAAATTAAGATGTCATTATTTCCAGACAGTTTTACTCCACAGAGAATCCAAGAAGGAATGACTCTACAAGAGGATTTCTACTTTCTAAACAAGATACAAGAAGCAAAAATCTATTACCTCTCCAAACAGGATAAACAGATTTTTTTTTTTAACCATACATTTTAAAGATGTAAGTTGCAATACAGGAAGAAACAGGTGAATCTTTGCATTGCTACTTGGGTTGGCATGGTAGACTGAAAAGGACTTCAAAAACAAGAGAACATAAACTGAGTGTTGGGGGCAAACACTGAAAGCAGGGTGAGGGTGGAGATAAACAGACGTAATAAAATCTTCTTTGACCCCGTGATTCTTAAAAGATACTAGCATTAGAAATGCACACTTGTCAAAAAGCCCACAATCCTACATTAGGGCTACAACTTTAAAAGAAGAGAAAAATTCTACTACGCTAAAAGAAGCAGAAGAACACATCATAATATTCAATATCAATTCATTCCTTAACTCAGTAAAGCCAAGACACATTATTTGCCAGATTCTGAAGTTACAGGCCAAGACCTAGATGTTAAAAGACAATGAACTGTTAAGACAAACTGGAAGAATGACTAGAAACATGATTACATTCAGAATGCATAAAGAATTAATGAAAGAAACGACCATGAAAACATATAGGCTAAAATATCATTGAATTTATGAAAGAGGATTAATAAATATATAAAATCATTCTCAGGTATAACCACAATGTTGCACACTCAACTACCAGATGGACATATAATATTATGCCAATCTATGAAGGTAAAATAGTCCTACTACTTCCAATGGAGATCCACAGTCAAAGTTACTAAGGCCAAGCAAAGCATGCTGATGGCCCAAGCCACAGAATTCTGTTAATTCCCAAATTCTTTGAGAGGGACCCTGAAGGAAGAAACTATTCTAATACAAAACATCTTTTTCTCCACTTATAGCCTAAGGTTCAGCAAATACATGGATAGCAAAAGGCACTGCTAGAGATGCTATGCTTTTAACTTTCTAAAGTCAATGAATTCACAGACAAAATGAGAAAGGAATATGCTAAAAACAAGTTCGTGTAAGTAAGGATCAGAATAATGTTAGAGACAAGCTCCAGAGGTCTTAAATTCTAAATTAATTGAGTCTGAATTTTATCTTGTTTCTGATAAGGAGGCAGAGTTAATAGAGTTGGGCTTTCAAAACAATCATCTGGCAGTACAGTGAAATGGAGACAATCAAGGAAATCACTGCACTAGTCCTAGGAGAAAAAACACATCTGCTAACAAACCTAAACAATATAATGGTTAAATTACCTTAAACTTCTGGTCAGGGAGAGAAAAAGATTAAGAATACGACTATAAGAGGATTAGTTCATCACTTCATTCTGTAACAATATCATGGAAGCAAGTGTGTTTTCAATTATTAAAAAGTAAAATCCTAAAACAAATTAAAAAAAGTAAAATCCTTAAGATTACAATGATGAATACTCTCAGACATTAATGTGACTTTTTATAAGCTTTGGCCAAAAATGATTTCAAGACAATGGTACTACAACATTTGGACAATATAATAAAGAATAACTTAAGGAGCATAAAAAAGATGAGTTTTTAAAAAATTAACTCTATGGATCAAATGTTTAAATGAATGCCTGAGGAATTATAAAATCAGAAGGTTAACAGCTCCCTGATTGGGAAATTAGCATGTATTTTTTGCTTTACCGGTCACTTACTTTTCCTCGAGGGCTCCTTACTTTCTGCCTCACTAATGCCCAGAAGCCTTACAAACAGGGAAACTAGGACATGCTCTTGTGTCATAATTGTTGCTCCCTGCTGGGATTATCCATGCCAAGTAATGCAAAGAGGCATATGGTTTCAACAGGAAGGTTTTACTGCTCTACTGGTCCCAAAATATGTCCACTAAAACAAGCACACAAGATACAGATACAACAATAAAAAATAAAACCCTAAAGAGAAAAAGGTGAGCCTTTTTCAAAGCACTTCCCTGGCAAGCGCAAGGGCTGAGTTCAATCCCCAGTTCCACAAAAAAAAAAAAAAAAAAACCTGCTCTGGTTTAATTGGACAGGATATCTGTCTGCTCCTTGTACTATGGATAACTACTAGAAAGGTAACAATGTAAAAAGTTATTAATTAGTGAAACTGTCCTATAAATCAACTTTGAAAAAAAAGGTATACAGCTACATTCTCTTAATTCAATAAATAGAGGGATCTACTCTAATAGTGTTTGTAAATAGAATACCATGTCTGCACCTTGTACAACAAATAACCAAGAAAACAATATGCAATGTATCATTGAATCTGTCCTACTAATTTGAAGTTGTTTCATTGCTATTTGTTCTTCAATAAAATTATGGAAAAATAAATAAACAAAAAACTCATGCTTAACCTGATCATCCAATTTTCTGTTCTATGCACATAAACACTTTGTATTTTCTTATTGTTAATGCTGTATTTAAGAATATTTCTCATAAAATTTCTCAATTTCCAATTCTGATAGAAGAAAAAAAATATAACTCAGGTGTGTGTGAGTATGTTCTACTTAATTCAAGGACAATAACCACGTGCTCACCTAAAAGTGCAGGTAGGGGTCTAAAGTTGTGCACCAGCAAACAAGACACAGACAGCTTTTCCTTAGTGCCCTGTCGTACAACCTCTATCCACTGGAGGTCAGCAGAGAATCTGCTCCCACAGGGGCAGCCTGACCTGGTCTTCTAATTCAAAGCAACATTAGCCTCAAAGACAGTGAGCATTAAAGTGCCCAAACTGCTTACATAAGGAATGGGAAGGTGAAATGCTATCACGTCCATAGCTGAAACAAGGTCATATTTTAAGTGTGCATGCAGTGTATATATACATAGGAAAAAAAACTGTAAAAAATAAGCAATTATAAAGGAGAAAGCCAGAATCATCTGTAATCCAACCCCTATAAAGAACTATATTTTGATTTGTAGATCTTGCTAACTTTCAATAAAAGCTAAGTAACTAAAAGTGGTATGTTTTAAATAAATAGATAAAAAAACTATGAGGTTTGTCTAATAGCAAAATGTTACCTCAATCTTTGTTGAGATGGGTTCCAGCAACCTGAATGAAACCCCTGTAAAGTACAGTAACACTTTTTAATACAGGCATCATCAGCATCACTAGCAATGAGTCAATACTGTGTAGAAAAACAAAACCATCTTAGTTGAAAAACGTTACACAAGAGTCAGACTGGTGAAATCATTTTGGGATTACTTCAACAATAGTTTTTTTCTTTGAAGGAAAATGATACAATTTTTAAAAACTGCATCTAAATGAGGCTGGAAGAGTTCTCATACAAGTTACAAATTTTAACTGGTAAAAAGAGCAATTAAGTGACATAGCTGTCTCAGCTTTTGCAACTGGAGACAAAATTCTACCTTATAATTAATTAATTATGATTTAGATTTAGTAAAACATGGAACATCCCCTAAACTACATTATTTTATTTTGAAACAGGGTCTCACTATGCAGTTTGGGCCAGGGATCAAACTTGGGACCTTGTGCTTGCCAGGTAGGTGTTCATGTCAATGAGCTATCTCCCCTAAACTACATCATTGTTAGTAAATGATGAAATAATCTATTTAAAGCACACAGCATTACTACTCCAGCTACTAACACTACTAGTGTTTATGCTGACAATTTTATTTTTAAAATTTGAATCAATACACATCTGTGGCACACAGCAGTTACATCTGTGGAAAGCTTGCATAGCCACACAACATACCTGAATAACTTTTATGCTCCCTCCCCATCTCTTGGTCCTTTAACTGTCTGCAAAGGCTCTATTTCCTGTCCTTTATTTTGCTCTTTTATTCATATTCTGGGTTTCTCCTATAAGAGTAGCCACACAATATAATAGGTTGTGTTAAGACCACAAGGTACATCCACTTTCCTACAAATTCTCAAATATATCCCTCTTCATAGCAGAGCAATACGCTTTTGTATACAAATACCATGTATTTTGTATTCATTGATTGGTTGATAGACAAGGTGCTTGCAAAATTTAGGTATTATGAATTGTGCTGCTATCAACATGGATATATTTGTATCTCTGTAAGATGATGTCTTTAATTGGGAAAATACCTAGAAGAGGAATAGCTGGGTTGAACAAAATTTTTAGTTCTATTTTTTTGAGGAAGCTGCATGAATTTACATTCAAACCAATAATGCAGGATTCATTTTCTATGTAGTTTAGGTTGGCCTTGAATTCACGGCATGCTTTATGTCTTGAACTCCTGTGTCCTGGGATTGCAGACATGTGCCAAAACAGATACTTTGACTTCCTGATGATATCCATTCCTTCTCAAGATGAAATCTCACGTGTTTTAATTTGCACTTCTTTAACAGCCAGCAATGCTGAACATTTTTCCATGTATTTACTAGCTACTTGTATTGCTCCTAAGAAGTATCTATTTATTTCAGTTGCCCATTTTCTGATTAGGTACTCTACTTTGATAGGTCTAATTTTTTAAAATCTTTACATATTTTAGATATTAGCCCTGTGTCTAAGCTGTAGTTAGGAACAATTCTTTCCCATTTGTAGTGTTTTGGTTAATTTTTTTCACTGGTAAGATAGAACACTTGACCTCTCACAACTTAAAGAAGGAAAAGTTTATTTCAGTTTTAGTCTATGGTAATACAGCTCCAAGGCAGGGAAGCATGACAAAGGGGAATCACAGAGAAAAAAACAGCCCAAGGCACAGCAAGCAGAAGGCAGCAAGCATCTAGCAGCAAGTCCCCCTTTCCCTTTTATCCAATTCAGGCTGCTCAGGGTAGGCTTTCCTATTCCTTACCCAGAAGTGTGATAAACCAGTAAGAGGACTAATTTAGTACTACATACCCTTAATCTCAGTATTACATGCCCTTAGATCCAACCAGCTCTGAAAAGCCCCACCCAGGAGTGCATGAGGCTTTTGTGGGGATATCTAGATATAAGCCATTACATATACATTGCCTCTTCATTTTGTTCATTATTTCCTTTATTGTATAGAAACTTTTTGTTTTTTGCAAAAATGGGGATTGAACTCAGGCCCTTGTGCTTGCCAGGCAAGCACTTATTCTACTGAGCTATCTCCCAGTCTCCTAAAGCTTTTTAATATGATACCATCTCATTTGTTGCCTACAGCTGTCATATCATATGCAACTGGGGTTCAGTTCAGAAAGTTCTTGCCTATGACTATATCTTACCTCTTTTACCTTTCTGCAGGTTGTTTTACTATTTAGACCTCTGACACATTTTTATTTTAGTTTAATATATGGCGACGGGTTTAGCTTCAGTCTTCTGTATGTGTATATCCAGTTTTCCCAGCACCATTTATAAGATTATCTTTCTTCCAGTATATGTTTTTGGCCCTCTTGTCAACAGTCAGATGGTATTGTTTCTATAATATGTATTCCATTCCACTGATCCATGGATCTGTTTTCATCACAGATTAGACTTTTTAATGAAATTCTTAAAACTCTTTAATATAAAATACATGTACTGAAAACATAAGAGAAGCGCAGACTGATTCTTATCACTCTAACAAAAATAAACACATCTTAATCAGAATTGCAGTGTCCTTTTATGGGCTCTCTGTAGTTAAAAAACTAAGAGGGCAACTGTCAAACCTATGACATAAATGAGTATATAAAGCCATGAGGTAAAGGCAGGGCAGAAAGCTTCAAGAGATGCTGGTATATGTAGAAAAGAAGGAAACATTGGCAGCAAATCAGTGAATATTATGTTGGATTTTCCTGATATACTAGTAAATTGGCATAAAGGGCAACTCCTACAGAAGAATTCTTAACATGTCCAAGTAATAAGTAAGTATATAGGTGCAATGCTTCCCAAAGGGACTACTTTGAAAATACTTGTACCATTAATTTTATATTTTCCAGATTTATACAGTGAAAATTATGAACTCCAAGAAAAGAGACTGAAGATTTGACAAAATGGAAAAATATTCCACGCTCCTGTACAGAAGAACCAACATTGTGAAAATGGCCATACTCTCAAAATTGCTATACAGATTTATTAAAATACCATCAGTATACTTCACAGAGATAGAGAAAACTGTTTTCAAATTCATTTGAAACCACAAGAGACCCATAATATCAAAAGCAATCCTGGGAAACAAAGAAAAGGCAGGGTATCACAATCCCTGATGTAAAACTATACTACAAAGCTATTGCGATAAAATCACCATTGACTGGCACAGAGAAAGACCTGAGGATCAGTGGAACACATTAGAAGATGCAGACACAACTACAAACACACTCAGCTACCTTATCTTTGATAAAAGGGGCAATGGAAGCAAAAGAGCCTCTTTAATAAATGGTACTGGAAAAACAGACTTTTCACATGCCAAAGGCTAAAACTAGATCTATACCTATCACCAAGCACAAAGATACAGTCAAAGTGGATCAAAGATTTAAATATTAAAATAGAAACCCTAAGTCTTCTAGAGGAAAATGTATGTAGAAATCTTGAAGACAAAGGGGCAGGTAGAGAGTTCATGAACAAAAACCAAACTATACAGGAAATACTCCAAACAATCAATAACTGGGATCTCATCTTTTTGAAAAGTTTTTGCACTTCAAAGCAAATCTCCAACAGAGTAAAAAGAAAACCAACAAATTCGGAAAAAATTACAGCCAACAATTCCTCAAACAACGGCCTTCTATCTAGAACATGCAAAGAATTCGAAAAAATCAGGCCACCCAAATTAAAAAACCCAATCCAAAAATGGGCATCTGTATCACTTGTAATTTCTTGTTTTAATTCTAATTTATACTCTCTAAATATACACTTGTCAGAGGAAGAAGTACAAATGACAATTAAATATATGAAAAAATGTTCAACATCATTGGTCATTCAAGAAATGCAAATTAAAACAACACTGAGATTCCATCTCACCCCAGAAAGAATGGTTAACATTAAGAAGGCAGCCAATAACAAATGCTTCTGAAGAAGCTGTGGATTAAAAGGAACCCTTCTGCAGTGCTGGTGGGAGTGTAGGTGGTACAACCACTGTCGAGATCAGTTTAGAGATTCCTTCAAAAGCTAGGATTGGAGATGTCATTCTGGCCATCTATTCCCCTCCTCAGTATTTTTCCAGAATAACTGAAGACCTCATACCACAGCAATATATGTGCACCCATATTTACAGCAGTGCAATTCGTCATAGCTAAATCCTGGAAACAATCCAAATGCCCATCAACTAAAGAATGGATAAGAAAGATGTGTTAGTCTTAACACAGTAGAGTATTTTTCAGCTAGAAAACAGGATAAATTGGTGACTTTTTTTGGTAAAGGGATGCAACTAGAGAACATACTCCTAAGTGAATAAATCAGACCAGCATGTACAGAAACATTGTACTGCATCCTTAGTGTGAGTACCTGAAAGAGAAAAATCAAATCTGAAGGCTACAATAGACACTAGTAAAAGGGAATGAACCTATTCAAAAGAAAAGTTACTGAGTTGAGGAGAAAGACAGGAGAGGGAGTGGGGGAGAGATTTATCTATGTATGTAACAGTTAATACACTGATTTGTTTCATCTCCTTTTTCCAACTGTTCCTCCTGTCTTCTTAATTTCTTATACATTTCTTTCTTTCTTCTTCCAATTTTGCATGCATATATCTAGTAATGTGAGTAACTAGTTCAAAGACAACACTATGTATTACAGCAAGTACTGTGAAATTCATATTACTCTGTTAAGTGAAAATCTGTATCACTTTTAATTTCGTGTTTTAATTCTAATTTATAATCTTTAAAAAAAAATATATATATATATATGTATGTATTATATTTTCCTGCAATTCTGTTGTTTCTTTCTTGAGTTTATAGTTTCATCTTCAATTCTTAAAGAGGACTGATTAAAAAAAAAAAACACTGTAATAGAACATTTGTAAAAAACAATTTTTTTAAGAGCTGGGGAGACAGCTCAGCAGCCTAAACGCCTGCCTGGCAAATACAATGAATGTTCTGAGTTAAATTCTCAATATCGCCAAAAATTAAAAAAGACCTGAAAAAAATGTCTTTAAACAGGACAACATATAAAGTTCCTGGCTCAAACAGAGCTCAGGACCAGATACAAATATGTCATTCCTCAATTTCAGTTTGTAATACATTTGTGAAGCAATAAATAGCCACTAGTGATAAAAATTAAATGTAAGCAAAAGTTTATTCATATAGTTGCCATACTGATTTCTTCCAAAAAACTATTTTGGATCTTATCAAACCCCATTCAGTATCTGTTGACCCTTAAGAGAAGGGTTAGGAGAAGCTGTGTTTCCTTGTTTTACCTACTGGTGGGTTTATTTCCCTAGTTAAGCCATCTTTATATTTCTAGCATAAATTTTACTTAATAATGTGAGAATATTCACAAAGGGACATCTACATTTCATAATACCTTGTGCCAAAGGAGATGCTAATGGCCAGGAAATATCACCTTGTAGAAGAAAGCAGCTTTGGGACCACCAAATGCTCTCAAATGTCACAAATGTTATGAGACTTTTAAAGAAATTTTCAAGACAGCCACATACAGAGCTATGGCTCTACCATTCCTCAAATGCCAGTAAAACTCTAATGAAGAAAACTTTTAATTTCAATAATTGTGTTGAGGGGTTATTTATCACAGTGAAGACAAAAAGAAAATAAAGTGAATAATAATTACAATTATGTGCAAGGCTGATTTCTAGCTTCTTCAAAAAAAAAAAATAAGCCTTTTAAAATTAAAGAAGGCATTCCTTCTTGCTTTTTTCTGCAAAATACAGGTTTTGTGACTGCTTTACTATCCACTTGATAAAATCTTTTTAAAAATTTAAATTTACAGAAAAGATAAACAAGTATGCAATATATTAAACACCTGAATATCCTCACCTAGATTCCATATTTCACAATACAATTACCATAATTCTTACTTCAAGACATGCACATGCACAGCTACTTTTTTTTTTTTTTTAAGACAGTGTTGAATAAGGTTTTCCTAAGAGTTCTGTATGATTTAGTAGGTAGGGGGCTTCTGGTTCTAGAACAAAAGATTATTTTTTTCTATGTTGTTAGTACAGAGTCTATAGAGTCTCACTACAGAGCTTGGACTCATGATTTTCCTGTTTCCAGCCTCCCAAGTGCTAGGATTACAGGCATGCACCACCATGGCCAGTATCAATCACCATCTCAGTGTGCCCTGGGGGCGGGGCCAGCACCCACACCAGGGATTGAACCCACCCATCTGTGGGTCTGCCTAAGCATGTGCTTTAATCCCATGAGCTATCTGGCCTACCATTAGAACAAAAGATTCTATCAGCAGAAGGCTAGGCCATACAGGATAGAAACAATGTCATGTTCAAGCCACTATATTTTGTTTAAATAATGACCAGTCAGATCTCATTTAAAGTAAACAAGAGTATAACTGAAGATTCACAAGAAGACATTGAATGGGTTTTCATACAGAAGTAACTTTTGGCTTCTATGAGAAACCCAATTTAAGTTACTTTGTTTACTGTTCCTTCTGTGTGAAACTCTTTTCCCTATATCTTTTGAACATATATTCTTCCTTTAAGTTTTATAACATTTCCCTTCTTCCCAGATTAAGCCAGACTTACATGATCTCATAGCATTTAATACCTTCCTTTTAGAACAGTTTTCACACTATGCAATTGTGCATTTACTTCTCTTGCCTATCTACATCTGTTCAGTTTGTTGCTGTACCTCTAGGGCCTACTAAATGGCATTACACACAACAGGCACACAATTCTGCTGCTGTTGAATGAATAACGCTGTGTGACTCAAGAGACTGTTGTGAGGATAACTGAAATAATACATGTAGGAGAATGCTGAAACCGTATAAGTCCTCAGTAAAGGACCCACCTCCACCCTAAGTAATTTGACTACAGAATTTTTATAGGAACTTCTCTAACAAATAATACTATGACTTTGCCTGAGAGGTCTGAATGGGGCAGTAAGAAGCAAGTATGACTTAAGTATTAGGGAGCAGGACAAAGATTGCCACAATACAACAGATGATTACGTGTGGGAAGGACATCCTGTGAGGCTTCCTTTTGCTTTTCCTAAGAAACTTCTTATAACCCTTCTTGTCAATAAAAACTAATTCTAACAAGCAGAAATAGGGATCATAAGATGTTTTATCTGCACAAAATATAACAATGCAGAAAATCTTATGGACTCTATATAAAACTTACTGAAACTAATAGATTCTGATCTATAAGAGCAATATATAAAAATTTTACTTCTATATAATAACAAAAGACTAAATTTAAAGAGATCATTTATAATAGCATTAAAAATAAGAAATATTTATGAATACACCTTATAAAAGACATGCAAAGCCTGAGGAAAAAATACTGGACAAACCCAAAGTGTGAAATAAAATGTCGTACTTGATCAATATATGTCATAAAATGTCAAGGTTATGAAAAATAAAGATTAATAAATATCTTAGAAGATTTAAAAACTAAATGTAGTACATTGGAACAACAACAACAAAAAGACAACAGTGGAACAGCTGACAAAGTTTGAATAAAGTATGTAGTTTAGATAATTGTAATGTGCCAGTATTTGTCTCTTAATTTGGCCAGTGTTCCTTAGTAATACAAGATGTTTACATTAGGGTAAATAGGTAAAGAAGTACAATATAAGGGGGAACTCTACCATATTTTTGCAGCTTTTCTACATGTCTATAATCATGATGAAAGGTTTAAGGAATTATTTAAAATAGTATAAAGATAAATACTTCAAGACAAATCTGATGAAGTTATGGAATACGTATAACAAAACATGGAAAATATAAAATACATTACAAAACATTTTCAGAAAAAAATAAATGGGCAAGTATACAATGTTTGTGCATCATTAAGATTTAATATCATTAAAATAATTATTTAATGAAATATTAAAAATTCTCTACAAGTTGGTCTAAGGAGTCAAAATGATTCCAATTAAAATCCCAGTAGTCTTTTCTATTAAAAATTAATAAACTAATTCTAAAGCTAGAAGATTAAACACTACCAAATTTTTAGATCTTCAATAAATTACAGTACTCTAAAAAGTATAGTAGTCATAAACATGAGCAAGTAAACAATTCAAAAGAGATCAGAAGTAGACTCACTGTCAGATGATGTCAACAAAGATGCGAAGACAGTAAAATAGGATAGTTTTTCCAACAAATAAGGATAGAAATTTGATAACTATATTAAAAAAAAAAATCACAATAACAACAAAAAAATATGACAGATCTTACAAGAGCCACAGATCTCTTAAATTCAACATCAAAAGTATAATCCATTAATAATCAATAAACAGGATTGCATAAAAATTAAGAACATAATGCCGGGCCTGGGATGGAGCTCAGTGGCACAGTGCCTGCTCAGCAAGCATGAGGCCCAGAGTTTGACTCCTGGTACCAAAAAAGAAAATAGTAAAAAAAGACCAAAAAAAAAAGTCTTTCAAAATACAAAAACCTGGAGATCTCACACTTACTGTATGTTTAAATGATTTTTGACAAGGAGGACAATCCCTTCAACAAATAATTCTGGCAACCCTGGACACTAAACTGTAAAAGAATGAAGTTTGGCTGCTGTTCTACTACTGCATATACAACAATTAACTAAAAATGGTAAAAAGACACCAATATAAGGTCAAAAACTAGAAAACTCTTAAATGAAAATATAGGGGGAAAGGGAGATGGCTCAGTGGAATAAGCGCTTCCCTGGCAAGCACAAGGGCCTGAATTCAATTCCTTGTTCTGGAAAAAAAAAACAAAATTAAGTTAATTTAAATTTGAGAACTTCCCTGGCAAGCACGAGGGCCTGAGTTCAATCACCAGTTCTGCAAAAAACAAACAAACAAACAAGAAAGAAAATATAAGAGAAAAGCTATATAATATTGGATTTACAATGATTTCTTGCATGGGACAACTATGAAATGCATAAAATGGTAACAAGTATAAAAGTAAAGTAATATTGATAACTTTTTATGCATCAAAAGACATAATCCAAAAGTAAAAAGGTAACTAAAATATGGGAGAAAGTATTTTCAAATCACGTATATGATAAAAGGTTAACAACCAGAACACATATCAACACAAAAACAAAACTGACTTAAAAAATGATCAAAGGGGGCCAGGAAGATGGCTCAGTGGAATAAGTGCTTCCCTGGCAAGTGCAAGGGTCTGAGTTCAATCCCTGGTTCCACAAAAAAAAAAAAAAAAAAAAAAAAAAGAATATCAAAGGATTTGAAAAAACATTTCTCCAACAAGGTATGCAACTGACTAACAAACATATGAAAAGATACTCCACATCACTAATCCCTAGGGAAATATAGCACAAACCACAATCACCTCACAACTCATTAAGAGGGCTACTACAAATGAAACAGAAAATAAGTTTTGGCAAAGATGTGGAGAAATCAGAATCTTGTGCATTGGTAAGAGAAATGCAACATGATGTAACCACTAAAATATTAAAACAGAATTACCATATGATTCTGCAACCACACTGTTTGGGCTTGCATCCAAAATAACTCAGCAAGATCTCAGACACTTTTACAACCATGTTCACAGAACCATCATTTACAACAGCCAAAAGATGAAAGTGACCTAAGTTTCCATCAATGATAGATAAACAAAATATGATACACAGTAATCTTTACCATCTTATTTGAAGTATTTTAATTGTTTAAAAATATATTAAATGTAAAAATTGCAGAAATACAAGCTATAAGCTTTACATTGTATATGAATATGAATGGTATAATAAATCTCAAGATATCCTACTTCATTCTGTATGGGAGGTAGCTCATCCTCTTGTCCAGCATATCTACACTGATGCTACCTTTTAGACATTTAGCAGATGTCTTTATTAGATCCATTGTCTAGTATTGACATGTTTTTGTTCAAGCAACCCGTATTTTACACAGTAATGCTTCCATGCTAAGTATCAACTCTGATAATGTGGATATGCCGAAGTCATAAAATGCTTCCTTCAAATGAAAAAGTGGTATTATGTACAATAAGATATCATGAGAGAGACCATATTCACACTTTTATTTCAGTATATTACAACTTGTCTATTTTATTAAAATAATTTATTTTTATTAATCTATGTCCTAAGCTTTACCATAGGTATATATTCATAGTTAAAAAAGCATTATAATAATACATTCATACCTATGTTTATAGCAGTACAACTCATAATAGCAAAATCATGGAATTGGCCAATATGTCCATCAACAGATAAATGGATAAAGAAAATGCGGCATTTATACACAATGGAGTACTACTCTGCATGACCTGCAATTTCAGGTACCCACTGTGGATCATAAAATATGTTCCCCAGAGATAAGTGAGGACTACCACGTTATACAATGGAATATTATTTAGTTTTAAAAAGTTGACATATGTGACATATGTTACAACATGGGTGAAGTTGAGGAAACTTATACTAAGAGAAACAGACCAGTCACAAAGACTATGATTTCACTTAGGTAGGATACATAGAGTAATCAAATTTATAAGCAAGGAAGTAAGTATAATAGTAGTTTCCAGAGGGTGGGAGACAGAAATAAGAAGTTACTATTTAATAGATAAATTATTTTAATTTTATAAGACAAAAACAGTCTGGAGACCAGGAACAATAAAAACCAATGTACATATACATAACACTACTGAAACTATACAATTAAAAAAAGTTAACATAAATTTTATGATTTTTATCACAAATTTTAAGTCTTAAGAGAATAGAGTAAAACATACTTGCAAATACATTTGAAAAAAGTGAGTAATATTCATAACATAATGAGTCTCAAGCTCAACAAGAAATTAATTGAATAAAAATATGTAAGGTAAGAATACACTTCACCAAACATACATGAATGTCCTATAGGAATATGAAACATCACTAATTATTAGGGATATGCAAAATGCAAATTAAGCCACCAGGAGACACTACACTTCACATATTTTAAAATTAAATAAACTGCTGATTCCAAGTGCTGGCAAGCAGATGGAAAAATCCGAACTTTCGCACGCTAAAGGATATGTAAAATAGTATAAATACTTCGGAAAATAGCTGAGCAGTTTCTTAAAAAGTTAAAAAGGGCTGGAGAGATGGCTCAGTAGAATAAGCACTTGCCTAGCAAGTGCAAGGACCTGAGTTCAATCCCCAGTTCTGCAAAAAAAAAAGAAAGTTAAACATACAACTACCATAGGACCCAAGAATTTGTCCCAGGATACATAAAAGGACATTTACAAAGATCTGTACTTGAATGTTCATAGCTGCTTTATTGGTCAAAAATTAGGGAAAACTTATCTATCCCTACCATAAGATGCCAGTACATAATAAAAATGATACATGTAACATAACCTTAATCATAAGTTTAAAAAATGTAGTGTATGTTTCCACTTACTTAATTCTAGAAAATTGCAAGTTTATCTACTGTAATAGGAAGCAGAGGATTTCCTGAAGATGGGGGTAGTTGGAATAGGAAAAGAGAGGAAACCCAAAAAAGCACAAGGAGAACATGGGGGATGGGTATCTTGACTGTGGTAATGCTTTCATGGCTGCAAGTATACATCAACTATCTGTAAATGTAAATATAATATCATGTATGCACCTTGTACAATACCAAAACGTTATGAAAACAGTTTGCAATGTATTAATTTATCGAATCTGTATTGTTAAGGTGTCTTGAAACTGTCTGAGTGACATTTGTACTTCAATAAAATGAAAGAAAAAAAAAAAGTATACATCAACTCTTCCATATGCAGAAAAGCATCTGCCCTATAGTTACTTCTTCCAACAAAAGAAAACTTCCTATAATAATACTAGATTTATTTCAAAAGTAAGTTAATCTGTTTAATTCTTAATTTATAAGATCAATTTTGTATGCCTTAATCTGGCAATCTGATCAACCATTTTGAAGATAACAATATGCAATATAACAACCATTGCTAATTTCCTATATCTTGTTTTGAAATTCTGCATCATTTTTGGTTATTTTTTTTAGTTTTTATTCTCTTTAAAATAAAAACATAAAAGACCAAGTGATGTACATGGTTCAATGATACAAACATCAAATTTCCTTCTCAATTGTTACTAGCTTTAAAGTATAATTTCAGATATTATGGTTCAAGTTCAGTTAAGGGACTCTTTATTTATTACTGTTAACTCTAATTAAACATATAAAGAATAGAAAATTTTGAAAGGAAAGCTCACACCAAATACATCATGTTCTCTCCCTGCATAAGGTGGGAGGAATGATCTAGAAGGCCTTGTGGAAAAGCCATCAACACTTTTGTACTGACATCTTTCTATTGCTCTTTTCATCATACCTAGTTATGGATCTTAGCAGACAGAAATATGAGGTATGGCTTATAAGACTTTGAAATGATTTGCTGTTTGAAAATGTTTTCAGCCTAGCACAAAGCTATACCAGTAAATCCTCAAGATGCTTGTCAAACTGAGCAGAAGAAAACCAAATTGGTCCGTGAAGGCATTTGGTCAGGAAATTAGGATTCTAATTCCCTAACACCAAGCTCTGTAACATATCAAACCACTCTATTTCCATTTCTGCATCAGTAAAATGGAAAGTTAGTGTATGCATGGGTACCTGAACATATATGCCAATTCGCACTCTCAGTAGGTTAAGTATAAGAATAGGAAACTTGCAGAATAGGAAGCAGCTCTATATTCAAGCCAATTTACCTATAACTCAATGCCATAAGCTTTTCATGCATTGTATATAGTATGCATCTCCCAGAAACATCAAAGCCTTTAGAGACAGAAACTGGAAAGTGGTATAGTTTCTACTTTAAAAAGGCCTTAAAAAAGAAAGGAAGGGAGGAAGGGAATAAATTCTTGCCTTGAAGAATGGAAGTGCAGTTGATGTGACAACTAAGACCCAAAATCAGAAATACCAGACACTCACTGGTAGAATGAGCAAGGAAAATTCAAGTGCGATGGGAGTAGTCAGCAGGAAACACTACTTCTAGCTCACTAGCTCAAGTTAGAAAAATCTGTCATGTATATGAAAAACCATGAGGATTCTTCAGAAAATGCTCTATTGGGTGGGACAAACCAACTAAAATAAATTAAATTTTATTTTTAAGTGTATTTAGGACAGGGTCTACAGGGTCTCACTACATAGATTGGACTCGTAGGGATTCTCCTGTTTTCAGCCTCCCAAGTGCTGGGACTATAGGCGCATGCTCCCATGCCCAGTCTCAATGCCCTCTCAATGTGCCCTAGGGGTGGGAAAGGCACGGCATGCCAGGGATCAAACCCTAGCCACTACACTCTGCCTAAGAGGCCCTTTAATCTGCTAAGTTATATGGCTGGCCCAAGAAATTAAATTTTAGAGACTGCCTAATTTCTTAATACTCTCAATAATTATAATTAATAATGACAACTAATTGTACCTGATTATCAAAGCCAATCTCAATAGCATCTTTAAAACACAAAACCTAAGACTCATATATCTGAAATAACTACGGTGATATTTTTGTATGATTCTAAAAATAACAAAAAAATCTATTATTATTTCAAAATTGTATTTTAATTTTATTGATTGTGACATTTCCTTTGTTACAAAATACTACCAATTACAATTTACTACTATTAATAAAAAAAGCAAAAACTCTTTTAGACATCAAATGGAAAGCTCCATTGTAAATAGATAAAATCTAAATACTAACAATTTAACCAAGGTTACTAAAACACTTTGGTTTCTTCTCCACTTAAAGCAGGGAATTTTAAAAAAGAAAAAAAAATGTTATGTAGAAGAGGGAATGGGACTGTTTCTTTCAGACTTCCTATTGAGTTACTTACAGTGCTGATCACAATCAACTCTGGCAAACACTACTTGATTTTGATTTGGATATTCTTCCTTAATAACATCAGAAGCTTCCTCAAAAATTGGATGCAACATCTGGCTGAAACGACACCTATACACAGACAAGCATACCAATTAGGAGGTGAAAAGCAAAAGTAATCAAATCTTATTTCTGATATCACCCACTGATACTGAGTATATGTACAATAAACAATTCTGTGACATAATCACATCTACTTTATTTTTATCTTCTGATATATCTTTTTTAAAAAATTATTTCTTCATTTTTATTACATGTCTACTAATATGGGTCCTGATGTCATTCAATTGAGATGAGGCAATTTTTATTTCAACATCACAATGTAAACACTATATAGAGCCAGCAGTGGTGGCACATGCCTGTAATCCCACCCAACACTCGGGAGACTAAGGCAGGAGGATCGCTTCCAGTTCAAGGCCATCCTGGGCTACAAAGTGAATTTAAGGCCAGTGTGGACTGCATAGTGAGGCCCTATCTCAAAAAGATACCCCTGAAAAAAAAATAAATCACCGTATAAATAAAAGTAATTCTGATTTTTTTTCAACTTAAATAACTGCTACCTTTATGGCACATAAAGCTAAGGATCTATCTCTCACAGAGCCAAATGGGCCTGTAATAAACCCTCTAAAATACACTCTAATAAGACTTATAATTACTGAGGCTTGAGCATTTATCTAAGAAACTAGCTTTTCTAAATAACCTATTTTTAGACACTGTACAAAGTCTTTTAGATTTATTGTAAATATGGGATAGATCTACCTGGCTAGTCTATCAAATTCCAGAGATAAATTATCATATGAAATAATTGTACTAAAAGGCATACATAGTAAATAACATAAAAAGTATACAGTATACATGTTGATACACAGTATACAATGAACAAACTAATGCTCTACAAACTATCTGTAAATGCACTAAATATTCTAAATCTACTAGCAAACATTTTCAACTCCTTAGAAGACTTCCTATTCCCTTTATTTTAACTTTAAAATTGGACATATCCCCACAATATTCCAGAAAATTTTATTTCTAACTGTGTCTCTAGTTCATAAATATGTGTTGTGGGCCATTGAAAGGACTGGAGTAGAAAGAGAAGAATCAACACACAAAACCAGCTAGGTTAGAATAGACATTCTCGTGTGGGAAAGGCATTGAGGGTATGTTAACAAAAGTAATCACTGTTATTGCTTCCAGAACCCTGGATCACAATCAACTCAAGGAAGCCTATGAAATCTTTAATCCACATGTGATGTGGTCATATGCATTTGGTATGATCAATAATCCGATAAAAATATTGTAAAGCCTATGAAAGGATGCAAATGTTACACCTCCTCCATATTCTTGTACATCTGTCTCCTCTCTAGCCTACTCATCTGATCTAAGGCAATTTCTTAATCAGAGATAAAATTGTGTCTTCAACTAGCTGATCTTAACTGGTTCTTTCATCCTTAACATTCTTAAACCTCTCGCATATAGACTAAGTAGATAGGGTCCAACATGATGGGCCACAATCTCATTTGTCTACGTATCCCAATCAAGATTCAATCAATGTCTGTTAAATATGTAAGCTGACAGAATGAAGATACTACAGTCTGGGCTACATTATGAGTTCAAGGTCAACCTGAGCTACACAGCAAAACCTTATTTTTTTTTTACTTATTTATTTTCTTTTTGTTGGCGGAACCGGAGATTGAACTCAGGCCCTTGTGCTTGCCAGGGAAGCATTTATTCCATGAGTCACCTCCCCGGCCCCCAAAGGCCTTATCTTAAGAAAAAAAAAAAAAAAAAAATGGTAGAACGGAAGAGGCTTTTAATGGATCTATTAAAGAAACTTTTGCAGTCACCTGCAGCCAATCTCCAATCCAATGCTTATAAAAACCCTTAACAAATCAACTCAATAGCCTTTTGAGACACTCTGTTTACTAATATGACTTAGTAGGAGTAAAAGTAAGCTTTGGATTTAGACATACGTGAATTTAACTCCCAATTATACCATTTATTAGCCATATGACTTTTCTGACTCAATTTCTTCAAATTGTAATGGAAATTTTTGTAATACCTACTTGCAGGGCAATTCTAACCACTGAAAACAATGTGTGTAGACAAAGTGACAAGAATATTATTATAAGCACCTCCCAAAGCATATTATTCTGAGACAAAGTTTTTTAGGCACTTCTATTACAGAACCAGAGTCCCAGCCTTTGAAACCACAGCAAATGAGTTTATATCCTGCAGGTGATTGCCTCAGTTTCTCAAGTGAATAAAGGAGCATTAACTGTTCAAGACACTTTCCAAAATAACTGAAATTCGCAAACATTTCCCATTCAGTTTTTGAAAAAGTCATTAGCAAAATTTTTCTTTCTCATAACAAAGTCCCTTAGAAAAGAGCACTACTATCTAATTTTGTTTCTATCAAAATCTAACCAGATAAACTTTGGAAGGTACTGTAGTCTTATGGATCCCAGTTTTATTCTAAAAATGGGATGGACTATGTAACCTACACAACTTTGTGACTGATATACATTAGGACAACCCTAACTTACCTTGGAAAAGGTAAGTTATCTTTGCTATATACTGCACACATTTTCTCTGTGTATCTTCAACTTACTGAAGTTCTTTACACCATCTCTATATAGTATACATTCATTTAGTAGATGTTTGTTGTGCACTTGTCAGTCAGGGATTATGTAACGTTTCAGGGTATATTCACAGAGCAAACAATATTATAGGGAATCACCAACTAGATTCTAACATACAAATACTCTGATTGAGTAAGACTGGGGTGTTATGGGAACCACAGATACTATTTGACTTACAACAGAGTCAAGTCTTAAAACTGATCACAAATTAGAAATATTCTATACTCAAAATGTGTTTAATATACCTAACCTACTAAACATCAGAGCTCAGATACAGCATACTGTAAAGTAATGGGTGCTGACTTTCATTGGCTGATTGGAGCTACTATTGAGAAAGTATGTAGTGCTGCTTATCACTGGCCCAGGAAAACACCAAATTTCAAAGTGCAATTTGTACGATATATGAATTACTTCTGCATCATGGTGAAGTCGAAAAAACCTAAAGCCAGACTTTGCAAAAGGCATTCCAAATCTGACTTGAGAGTAGGGGCAGGTGTATTAATTGAGATGACATAAGGAAAGTGACATGTAATTTAAGACTTGAAAGATGATTAACACTAAGTAAAGAAGTGAGTGGGAAAAGGAAGTTCTTAGGAAGTAACATTTCCAGGCAGAGGAAGTACCATGAGTCCACAATGAAAGAACAGAGGGTTTCAAATGAAGTAAAAGAAGTTATGTATACCAACTAGAATGTGGGCATAGAGGGAGCCAAAAGATACTTATAGAAACAGAAGGGACCAAATCATGAGACACCTTCTCTGCCAAAGCAAGGAACTTAAAAAATTTAAACCAAAGGTAATGGAAAACAAAGAACATGAGATGGGGTGTTAATTGGCACAACTGTAAAGAACTCTGGCTTACAGAGAATACAATGCAAGCACATTAAGGAAGGAGGTACTTTGGGCCAGCCAAATAGCTCAGAGGATTAAAGCACCTGCAAGCAGGCATAGGGGCCAGGGTTCAATCCCAGGCCGCCCCTGCCTCCGGGACATGCTGAAAGGGCTATTGAGACTGGGCGTGGTGGCTCACGCCTGTAATCCCAGCTCTTGGGAGGCTGTAAACTGGTGGATCACTAGGAGTCCAATCTACTAGTGAGACCCTCAACACCCTGTAGATCCTTCCCTAAAATACAAAAAAAAAAGGAATGAGGCACAGAAAATAAGTGAGATTATGGCTGAAATCTAGATAAACTGCAGGACTAGCCTGAAGTAAGATAGCAGCAGCTAGTAAGCCTTTAAGAGTCTAACAGAATAAAGACTGTCTAGAAATAAAGATCATATCAATATTTCAAACTTCTCTCAAGCTAAATCTTCCTTTTTCCTATCTCTATGACATGTCCTTTAACATCTACTACATATCATGCCTTTGTTCTACGTTTTAGGAATACTAATAAAACATTATTCCTGTCCTTTATGTCTTTTATGCACATAAGATTAAAAAGCAGGGCAAGAACAAAATTTTTTTTTTAAATGACTAAACAATGTACAATTAGGCTGAGCACCCCTACTTTGAAAATCCAATCCAGAAATGTACAGTTTCGTATTTTGGAACATTTCCAATTTTTAATTTTACTATTGGTAAACTAAGCACATATCTCAAAATCCAAAATCCAACCCAGCCTCTGAAATATTTCTGATCCAAAGTATTTTAGATAAGGAATATTCAACCTCAAGTAAGAAAAACAAAGTGGTTCAGAACATACCATATTAGCACAGAAGACAGGATATGGTTCAGAGAAAGGAGAAAAAGAGTTCCCAAAAGAAAAAAAGAACAAGCACTTTGGGGATACCTCCTGAAAAAGGTGACAGATTATTTTCCCCTCTAAATTTGCCACACTTAAATCTTGACCTCCAATCTCTGTTCCTCTTTCCAGTCAGAGTATTAGAATTACAACATTTATTTTTGTTGTTTTGTCATACTTCAGTTTTATGCTATCTCTTTCAGTGTGGGATAATGAAATCAGTTATATGCCTCTCTTAAAAAAAGGAGATCTGAACAAATTAACCTGTTTTATATGCTGAAGAGCCATAATTGATTTTGTATATAGAATACTGTCTTGAAATAGGAAAAAAGCTACCCCATTCACTCTTTTCTAGCACAGGAATATTCACCTTAAACAAGCTTAAAACAAAACAAAATTTTAGAATTAAAAAAAAAAATAGGATTACTTACCAGTCAGCATAAAAATTTACTAAAGCAACATCAGCATTGTCTGAAATGAAAAAGAGAAGTTATTTGTGTATACATAATTTTGATATAATTAAAAAGATGATTTTCATCATGATCTCTTCCCATTTATAAAGAAAGGCCAACTAAAACTTCACAGTAACAACTATCTCTCACTCAGAAAACCATACATACAGTCATGAGTGGCTCATATATAATCTGTTCCTATTTTAATAACTCTTATCCTTACATATTCATTGCACAGTAAATGAGTATAAAGGAAATCAAATCCACATCAAGCAAGTAAACTACTAAATGCCTATTCTCATAAAGTAGAGTGAGGATTTTAGTAATTCATATTTTTTGATCTTTGATACTCATGAATAACTGACAATTAGGTCTGAGAGTTAAATGCTATTTCACAGAAGACAGCTATATTACTAGTTCTTTTGCCTAAACCTAATTCAGAGAAACTTCAACTGTTCAAGTACTCATGAAAATAAAACAGAAAGATATTCTAGAATTTGGAAGATGAAAGGAGTAAGAATGACATGAGTTTCAATTTCCCTCTCTTTTTACCTTAAGCACTTTTTATCCACTTGCCTATTCAATCTAAGCTATAGTTCACAAACTGTGGTTCCTGGACCAGAAGCACCAACATCACCTAGGAACTTATAGAAATGCAAATTAGGTGGGTGACTAGCACTTTCTATGAGAAACTGGGGGTCAGTCTTAGCAGTTAATTATTAATAAACCTTTCAGGTGATTCTGATATATGCCAAAGGATATAGAATTAGTACAGGACTCTAAAAAAAATCCCATAAGATGAAAATAGTCTTTTGCACCATTAATTAATGAATATTTTAACTCTTCTAACCTCTTAAGACTTTGTTTTGTTATAGGAAAACCAGTGGGTAAAACGGTAATTTTAAAAACAAAAAAGGAATTATTTTACACCTATTATACACGATTTTAAAACTCCTAAGTTGGAATTTTCTACCAACCATATCTTTGGTTTTCCTCAACCATTATTAAAAATAAGATTTGGCTTCTCCTAAATTAATTTTATCTAAAATAATGCTATCACTAAATAATGCAAATAGTGAACACTTATTGAACTCAACTAGTCTAATAACACAAAAAGAGATCAGAATAGCCAAATTAATTAAAAGAAAAACAAATTCCTTGCTGTGTCCTAAGTCATTAAGGTTTAGTACTGGACAGTGGGTTCTGGAGACTTCTGATGAGCCTTAGATTACTAAGAATATCATGTATTCTAAAAGAAAAGGAGGAAAAAAGAGTATTACTTAACACAGGAAAGAAGAATAGTATAAGAAATTTTACTAAAAACAAAACTGAAAACTTTTTAATTCAGTAAGCTATGAAATAAATCAGAATGCCAGCTTTTTACTGTCCTAGGTAAATGAGACTTTACTGTACAGTTTTTTTAAAAACTATAAAACAGTATAAAGAAGGTATACTTTAAAAACCTGAGGTACTTACTTAAAATTTCATCTATATTTTCTGTATCAAGACTTGTTATTTCAGTTGTTACAGGAGTAAAAACCCAAGTTACCTGAAAATTTTAAAATGTAAAATTAATAAATGTTTCCACAAAAGGCAAATAAAAGTCTAAAAACTTAATGTATAAAGTTGGTTCCATTTGTTATTTAGAATATCAACTGATTTTAATCATTAATAATTATTTTAACCCTTCACTAGCTCAACAAAGAAGAAATACCAACTTTTTTCTTCAAATTAGTCAAATTAGAGTTGTTGCACTTCCAAACACAAAAGAAACTGTCTCTAAATAATTTTAAATACTGAGAATTTATTCATTTGAAATTAATACTTTTAACAACTCTATCTCTACAGCACTAAAAAAACTGCCAGATATCAGCTTACTAAGTACTTACATAAAACCAAAACTAAGTTTGCTAATTCTAGTATAGTATGTCCCTAAAACAGCAAAGAAGAACTGCAAATGAATAGGAAGACTTGCCAATGATAAACCCAAATGTCTCCTTGCATTAACTTTCACTTGCTAGTGTTGATAACAATGTATTAAGTGAGACTAAGAGATTAAGAATATTATATTTTAACTTTAATGGTAATAGCAGTATTAAATGAGATTATTTTAAAATGTTATGCTTTTACTTTAATGTGCCTGAAATCCAAAACTGAAGTTTACCAAACATAATCTTAGCCTGCTATCTACAAAAGAGATAAAATTTTAAACTAAACTAGTATATTATATTTTTAAAAGTAATATTTTTCTTCTTTTATTTTAACATACTTTGTATTTGCTGCCTAGGTTTGTTTAAAACAGTTTGTGTACAGAAAGTCATTCATGGAGTCATTACTTTTTTCTTCACACAACTAATATCAGGTTCTAATCAATAGTACTGAGAAATTTTCCTTAGGCCATTTACTTCATGAACACTATCATTCATGATAATGACAACTCAAAATTTTATAAAACTCAACAAAATTTAAGTCTAAATGATATTTAGATGTGTTTATTAACATGTAAACAATTCTACTTAATTTTAAAAAGCATTTCTATAGAATTCGTTTTAGAAAAAGGCTAAGTTTAACACCAAATCTTATATTCAATAAAACTGATATACCCAGTAAGTTATAATCATGTCTGCTAGCAAGTGATAACCATACTCTTAAAATTAAATTAAATGACTGCACATCTCCAGGGAACTTAGCTATATTTTCAATTCCTAGAAAATTAACAAAAGATTAATTTCCCTTACTAGTTATTACTTAATATTGATGGGTGAGGATATGCAACCTCACAGCATGTTACATTGGTATATGCCAAAGCGGGAGAAGTAGAAAAGTATCTCTGACTACCATTCTCCCCTGAAGCCAGCCATTACACCAATTCCTTGTCATGCAAGCCCATCATGAGAGATACACCCTTCAGAGAACTGGGTGTAAGAAAAAATATTCCTGTCTCCAAAGATACACACACACACACACACACACACACACACACACCCCAACCATAACAACAACAAAAACTCAAATAGACCTTGCCAAATTCTCTTCAATTTGTTGCTATTAGATTATATTTCTTCCCCGCACCAATCTTTTTTTTTTTTTTTTTTTTTGCGAAACTGGGGATTGACCTCAGGCCCTTGTGCTTGCCAGGGAAGCGCTTTTTCCATTGAGCCATCTCCTCGACCCCTTTTCATCCAGTCATACTTCTTTCTGCATGACTGTCTACTCTTCACTAAACCAAACTTAAAAGCATACAGTTTTCCCCCCTTTTTAGGCCATCATTTTTGAAGGATTCCATCACATAATATTTATACTACATTAAATAACTTCGTGTTTTCTCTTGTTTATCTGCCTTAGGGATCTCAACCATGAACCTAGAGATCGGTGAGGAAAGAAATCTTTCTCCTCTACAATCTCAACATCTAATTAACAGATTTTTTTCCCTCACTAGTTTGACCAAATCTAGATAAATGTAGAATCTAACTATGTTGATACAGTATTTTATAGTTGCATGTTGGGAAAAAAACATAGAAAAATAGAAAAATATCATAAAGCAATGAAGTTACTCACCAATAATATATAAATATTATATTTTAGACACTGAAAGTACAAGTAAACAAGACATACTATGCTCTATCTCAGGGAGCTCTCAAACTACATGTAGTAATAAAGACCAAAAGGTGAGCAAACTGAGATAAATGCTAGATTATAGATGATAATGGTCTTTTGCTGCATTCTCTAATGAAGCCTGTTTTTGAAGAGTTCACAATCAGCTATTAAAATATATGTTTAGATTCTAAACTTAACTGTTTTTTACTTGGATATATTTACATGGCAAAAGTATTTACATGCTAGGTAATGGCAAAATAAAAATAAAAAAAAGGCAGTGATGAATTTGGCTAGTAAATAAAGCATGACTTAACTAACCATTGGACTGTACTAATAAATATGAACTAAGAGTGGCAGTCAGCTAACAGTTGTTTTGGTAAGCAGGCCCAAAGCAAGAAAACTGTCTCTGACCTACTAATCTCTCCTTTCTGCAGTGAAGAGAGGGGGACTTTTCCTATTATCATTAACATTTCTATTAATATGCAGGTTGTTTATTTGAATTGTTAGCAAGCTCCACTGGTCTGACAAATTGTTTCTTTTCATGTCAACCCTTGGCAGAAATAAAACTCTCCTGGTGAAACATCTTTATGTGTCAATGATGTAGTGCTTAAGTAAAAGACAAGTAGCTCCAGATCAGGAAGGAAAGATGGGAATTATGTTTTTTTAATTTTAGACTTGATGGAAGGTTAAATTTTTCAAAAAATAAACAACAAAAATTTATATAGAAAACTTTAATAGATTGTAATAGTTATGAAAAATATAACCTTTATTGGTAAAATATTACCAATATGATAGACTATATTACAGACATAAACTTAGAATTTTACAACTGCATTCTCTTCACTAGTTCAATTTTTTACCTATATAGAAATGAAATCTCCTTTCACAATTTATTAGATATTTCCTCTAACATTTTAGTCTGACGATATGTTTTTTATAAAAGGCAAGGCACAGTGGTGAAACTAGTAGTTACTTCGCTACCAAGTAAAGAAAACAATGTCCCACTATACAGAGGGGTTTTAGAAACTGAAGTCCCACAACAGTTTCCTTTCCTTAGACTTCTCTGAATCCTCCAGGGCTGCTTAACTGGTACGGGATGCCAGTGTACAAGCTGTATTTCTGTAGCACTTAGAAGCCATCAGTGGGCAGTTACTTTTCTTTGCATAAGCACTGCTTTTTCCTACTCTAGAGTACACTCCTCTCCACTACTGCATAGTCGGGCCATCAAAGATTACTGCTTCCATGTAGCTTTGGTTTTCCTGACAGAAAATGACTTGTTTTCAACAGATCAACCTATTCCACAGAACAAGGACAGAAAAAGGGAAAACATAGGGTAGGACAATGAGAGTTACTGAACTAGTAAAATTCTCTGTAGATTAAACATCAAGTTGAGGGCCGGCAAGATAGCTCAGCGAACTAAAGCGCCTGCTTAGGCAGAGCACAGTGGCACGGGTTGGACACCCCCCACCCCCCAACAGCTCTGCCCTGGGCCCTTGCTGAGACAGCGATTTTAGACCGGGCTTGGTGGCACGTGCCTATAATCGCAACACTTGGGTGGCTGAAAACAGGAGAATCACTACGAGATGGATTTACACAGTGAGATCCTGTATTAAATACACATGTATTAATATTACGTTAAAATAAGGTATACACAATGACAAGTTGATTACCAACAAGGCAAGTTATTGGTGGGTTCCCCCTGCCCCTTTTTGCACTACTAGGGATTGAACCTAGGGTTTTTCTTATTTAGGTATACCTCCCAACTTTTTTTTTTTTTAGTTTTTGAAAGTCACTAAACTGCTTGGCCTGGGTATGAACTTAGAATTCTTCTACCTCAGACTTATAGAGAGCTGGACTTACAGGTGGGCACCACCATACCCAGCTTTAAGTTTGTTTGTTTTTGTGCTTTTTTTTTTTTTTTTTTTGATACATGGTCTCACTATATAATGCAGGCTGCCCTTAAACTCCCTTATGTAATGTAGGCTGGCCTCAAACTCACAATGATCCTTTTGCCTCAGTCTCCAGAGTGCTAGGATTACAGGTGTGCAACACGACATCCAGCTTAACCACTCTCTCAACGTTAAGTCAGATTTTGTTACAATATTAACATACATCCATGCTATTACATTAGCAAACACAAGATACTCTGATGCACACTGCTAAATCCTAGTACTATTCTCTTTCATAAAACCAGCACTGAAAAAGGCATGAATTCAACAAGATCTTTGTCAGAATTATAAATCAACATTAATAATAACAATAATGTATGTTGGCAATGATGTAATAAACTTTTCTGTGCATCATCTTTTTAAAAAGTAAAGATTTCTTACACATTAGAACCAATGGTTACCATATGAATATAGAATGTAATGGAACATTATTTTGTTTTTGTTTTTTTTTTTTTTTTTTTTTTTTTTTTTTTTTTTTTTGGGGGGGGGGTGCAGAACCAGGGATTGAACTCAGACCCTTGTACTTGCCAGGGAAGTGCTTATTGGAATAAGTGAGCCATCTCCCCAGCCCCCTGTAATGGAACATTATGATAGTCTCTAGATTGAATATCTCCTTTCAATTCAACCTGGCCACAGAGGTCAGAGTAATCTTTCTAAATGTTTTTTCATGTACATCAATTCCTCTGCCTAAGAACCTTCAGGTAAACTCTAACTCCACCTGACATTGAATACCACCCATATCTGCTTTGCTGAGTCACATCCTACATTTTCCATCCACATCCCATGCTCCAACTAAAACGACTTCAGTTAGAGCAGCTACACAGGACAGTTGTAGCTTGTAGTTGACCAAGCTCTAGCTAATTGAGAAACTCTGGTTTAAGCTGTTGCCCTGGAACTTTATTAGAGTACCACCACTTTCACTCCTCACACACTCTAATTCAGACAATAAAGGATGTAATCACCCTTTGTTTAACAGACACTTGGCAACAGAGAGGAACTATGCCAAGCTATTCACCGCATACTTAACTAAGAATAAAATATCTCCTCATAAAAACTGGGATGAAAGTAAGTAAACATGGACTAAGACACAAATGCTAAGCTAATCTCTAGATTCACTCATTGACTTCAAATGCTAAATGGAGCAAAAGAATAATAGTAATAATTCAAAAAAATTGCTACATGAGCTTTTTGAGGTCACTCACAAACAGTCCTGTGAGTTATAAATTCAAAAGCTGAATGCAAGGAATTTATAGTACTTATAATCCTTAAACTGTCTCATTATTCTCCTCCTTCTATGCCTTGCTTATGCAATTTCTGCTGCTGTAATAACCCAGAAAGAATATCTGGTGTTTTCAACAATATCAGAGTGTTTTCAACATCCAATTCAAAGGCCTTTCCTCTTGGCCCCAAACGTGATTCATTTCTCTGTTATGAACTGAAGGAGCCTTTGTGTAAGGTCTTAACATTATTCTTTCGCAGAGAATGATAAATATTAATTTTTGCCCTTAAATTGTTTGTGCTGGTAACTTACATCAGTGCTTTGAAATAAAGGCTGCCTCTTTTTCAGTTTTATATCACACAGATTCACCTACTACCATTCCATATACAATTACCATTCAGAGATCACACTGGAAATAACAAATGGGAGAAAGAGGTCTACAAATCAAAAAGGCCAATGAACGTTTTTTTTTAAAAAGAATTTCTTGTCAAAGATTTTCTTTTTTTGCACCCAGGATTGAAATCAGGACCTTGAGCTTGCCAGGCAAGCACTTAAGCCACAGAGCTATCTCCCAGATTAACATGGATTTTTTTGTTTTGTTTGCGGTATCAGGGATTGAACTCAGAACCTTACACTTGCCCGGCAGACACTTAATCTGTTGAGCTATCTCCCTGGCCCAGTATTTTTTTAAAAACATGTTTGAGGAAAATAAGCTTATAAAATAGGAATGAAGACTACATTCCAATTTTCTTTCAACTATTTAATAGCACAAAAGACAATCCTTGGTGAGAATTCATATGCCTATCTACAGCAGAAGCCCCTTTAGAGGACCATCTCAGAGCTGTCATGAGCTTAGCTGTAGCTTCTTCAAAGTATCCCGTACCTGTTCTCATGCTTCCCACACATCTCAGTGTATAGGCTATCCACTTTTAAATAGTAGATAAAGATCTTCAAGATCTTTTCTGCAGAATGATTACTATAGTTCATAATAACGTATCATAAACTTGAAAATTGCCAAAAGATTAGACCTTAAGTGGTCACACACACATACATGCATATGGCAGCTTGATTTAATCATTTTATAATGTATACATAAATCAAATGCCACATTGTATTCTGTCAGTATTTGTATTTACTGTTGCCTAATATGTCACTTATTATTGCTATCAATTACAGCTTCTTTTTGTCAATTACAGCTTAATAAACTTAAAAGGAAAATGACAAATCATCAGCAAATTATCATTTAAAAAAAGAATGGCTATGCAACATTACTGGATAGAAAATAGATACTTCTTGTACTATTTTTTAAGGTAAAAATAAATGACTTGGGACAAAATTTTCTAACCACTGGGTAATGAAATATCACACATAAATCATAGATTATTTGTCAGATTGACATTCACAGAAGTATTTACTAGACTGTAAATATTTCACTAAAAGTTTTCTAGCAAATGAACTTACAAAATAAGAATTATATCCACTAAATCCATTTTTCTAAAGCTGAATACCTGAAAACCCTGCTATTCAACACTGGCCCCTGAACTAGTACCACTAGCAGGCACCACATGGGACCGTTGAAGATATAGAACCTTGGACCCAAATTCTGCATTTTTAATAAGAACCCTAGGAAATTCTCATGCACACTAAAGTTTAGGGAAACACTATTTTAGAGAACAAAGCAGTCTACTCTAGCAGCAAGCGTATACGCTCATTATAAACTTTGTATTGAATTCATAACCTTCAAATAGGCACACAAGAACAAGTTAACTCATTTGTGACAATTCTATTATTATAAATTGTTACAATTTTAGAAAAATGCAACCACTGCAGTCTTATTAGAAATCCACTTAAATATTGCTCTTTAAAAGCATATTTCTTTCTGCTTTAAAAACAGCTTGGATAGGTATCTCTGCATGAAATTACAGACATAAAAGCGTCATCTCTCTCATACCTTTACTACTGAAGGTTGTGAAAACAGAAGATGTATTTACCCCTATGAAGGTTTCCCTGTTCTCAGCTGACATTACATCTTAAAGGCATTCTGCAGTAATATTTTGTGTATTTTTGCTAGAATTCATTTATTTGCCTTTCTGTTGAGTCTCAAAGTCCTTTACAAACTACATGTTTCCTACAGCAAGAAATGAGTGACATATCAGGCAACAGCTCTCTTCCATTGCTAATCCAGACTGACAATCCAGCCTATCACCTGAAGTCTCAATGTCATGGGACCCAGGCTGCCTCTCTTCCCTGGAGGACACTTCTCTCATTTCAGTGTCAGTCCACTATTCTCAGTTTTACATTAAGCTGCCAGGCAAAGAAACATAAAGATTTGCAGTTCGCTAAAAGGAGCTTGGAGATGTTGAAAGGTCCCTGGAGAAAAGAATCCAAGGCTGGCACGAACTAAGGGCCTTGAAGCTGGGTATCAATCAAGGTCCATCTCACCATTAGTATTCCCAGAAGCAATATAATGAACTAGATGTTCAGAGAAAAGGAAAAATAGAACCAAGTAGAATAACACTGGGAAGCTACTTTAACCCTTCAATTGTACAGTGGTACACAACCTTCTTACAGCATTAGGGCACTCATGTTGTGAGACTAGAACTAATTTGTATACATAAACAAACAGAGCAATTATAAACATTTTTTAATTAAATAATATATGTGCAGAATTTTTAGAATTGGGTATTGAACTCCAGCCCTTGTGCTTATTCTACTGAGCTATCTCCCCAGCCCCATGTGCAGATTTTTTAATACAAATTCTATACCAAAATATACTTAATATAGTTCACTATAATTCATAATCTCAAATTTGGCCAGTAAAAACAACTAGGGATAAATGAAACAAAAATTGTTTCATTTCATAGTTTTCTGCAATAATGTGATCATGCACAGAATTCCATTAGAAACTAACAGTAGGAGGGCAGGCCAAATAGCTCAGCAGATTAAAGCACCTGCAAGCAGGCACAGGGGCCAGGGTTCCATCCTGGGCATGCTATGCTGGTCCCACCCCCTAGGGCACTGACTGAGACTGGGCGTGGTGGCACACACCTGTTAATTCCAGCTCTTGGGAGGCTGTTAACAGGTCTGATCTAGTAGTGAGACCCTGAACACCCTGTAGAGCCTTCCCTAAAATAGAAAAAAAAAAGAAAGAAAGAAATTGATAAGGGGGTAGAGAATGTAGCTCAGTGGTACACTGCCTAGCTGGCAAGTGCAAGGCCCGAGTTCAATTTACGATCTCCTCCCCACAAAAAAAAAAATTGTCATCTGGCTTTATTGTTCATTACATCTAAAACTGCTATGACTACTTCACCTGGAAGACACAATGTACTTCTTTGAACTTTAGAGAGGATGTTATTATTTTTAATTCCTATTATGTAATTATTTATTTGATACAGGGTCTCACTACACAGTTCAGATTCATAGTGATCCTCCTGTCTTAGCCTCTCCAGTGCTGGAAGCAGAGGTGCATGCCACCATGCCCAGTTTTGGTGGCTGGCATGGCATCCCCAGGTTTCCTGGACTGGCACAGGATATTGTACGAGGGATTGAACCCAGTTCCACGTGCTTGCCAAGCAAGTGCTTACACTGCCGAGCTATCTACCTAGTGAGGATGCCATTATTTCTAAAAGCTTTTTGGAGCCTACAGTGAACATTTCATTGCATGGAAATGATGGGTTTCCTAAAATCATGACACCCCAAACTTCTAGCAATGGCAATTGTAACAAAACATGGGAATCGGGGGGAAAAAGTCAAGATGAAAATCCTTTTTTTGTATACTCCCTGGAGATAAATGCTATTGATGCTGATGAGACAATGTCCTATTTATCCTTATCTCCCAAAAAGTATCTAGCACTGGTCCTTGAAGTCACATTCCACAACAAATACTTGCACATATATCTGCCCAGGAAAAAGATTACTGACTTACTCTGAGCTGCACTGTGCTCTTGCCTGTCTAGGATGCCTGATGAAAGCAAGTTCCTTTCTGAGTTATGGTTTGGATCTTAAATATCCCACAGGACCAAGTGCTAAAGGTTAGTGACCAGCTTGTGGCAATATTAAGGGAACTGTAAGGAACCTTTAGCTGGGAGGGCCTACAGGAAGTCAGGCCACTGATACAGTACTAAAAACTTGGCTGCTTCCTCTGTCTCTGTGCTTACTAACATGAGCCTCTTTTGTTACAAGACTTTCAACAGAGACTTATCTGTGGAAGCAACAGATGCCTTGGACCGAGTTGTAAAGCCCAAAACAACGAGAGCCAAGAGAATCCTTGAGAAGAGAGAACCAAAACTTAGTGAAAATATTAAAAATGCCAAGCTGATTAACGGGGGAAATGCAAATTCAACAGTGACCCAAGTCCTGAAAGATGTGTATGCACTAAAAAAACCATATGGAGATCCATATAAAAAGAAAAATATTACAAGACCATCTGAAGATAACTGGAATTTTTTTCAAAGAAGTCAGATTGTTCTTTATTCATGTTTGGATCCCATAAGAAGAAGCGTCCCAATAACCTAGTAATAGATCACATGTATGACTACCATGTGCTGGATATGATTGAATTAGATATTGAAAAATTTGTGTCTCTAAAAGATATTAAGAACAGTAAATGTCCTGAGGGAACAAAACTCTAATATCTACTGGAGATGATTTTGATATAATGAAAGACTACAGAAGGCTGAAAAGCCTTCTTACTGATATCTTCAGAGGCCCCACTGTGGCAAATACCGCCTGGCTTGAGTTAAGAGTACATTCTGCACTTCACTGCTCTGAAGGGGAAGGTTTCTTTTCATAGCTATAAGTTGCTCTTGAAGAAATCTGGCTGTAGAACACCACAAATTAAGTTGTGAGAGATGGGACCTTCATTGGACCTGAGGAGGACACCCTGGCTTCAGATGACCTTTGTAAGCTATCTATGAAAATGCCAAAAGCTCTTAAGCCAAAGAAGAAGAAAAATATGTCTCAGGATACTTTTGGTACAACTTATAGAAGGATTCAAACACAGAAACAAGACCTAAGCAAACTACAAATCGGGAAACTGAAGGGATTGAAGAAGCAACCTGCAGAAAGGCTAACAAAAGACCAGGAGAAAAGGTCAAAGACAATAAAAAACTTAATAGAACTTAAAAAAAAAAAAAAAGACTTTCAACAGAGGCCCATAGGCAACAGAGCCAAGCAAACACATCCTGAAACCTCTGAAACCACGAGGGGATGCCACAGAAAATAGAAAGTACCACCTGCAAAATGTTCCTAACAAAACTGAATTTTACATTAATCTAACCAAGGCAAAGAACTGGTTAGATATAGGAAACACTGGATGCATAGGAACACATAAGATGACACCATGTGATGGAGACCAGCACCCATTACCAAAATACAGGAAATTTATAGTAGCTATCTTCATTCAGGTTCCCAGCAGAATGTACCTTGAGACAAGAAGCTTGAATTTGTGCATAAAGGACAAGAAGGGAAGACAGTCAGTATATCACAGTTGGTGAACTACAGAACACCAATGTTGTGAAATACCAAACTTCAGAAACAGCTCAGCACAAAGACCAGAACTACACGAACTAGAACAGAAGGAATCCACTAAACAGGGCAAAGAATAAACACAAGATAAAAAGGAGTAAAAAAAAAAGCAGGTAAATATCATGACAACCATAAGTCAACATATTTCAATTATAACCATCAATGTAAATGGACTCAATTCACCAATTAAGAGAAATAGACTGGCACAGTGGATTAGGAAACAAAACCCAACAATATGCTGTATACAAGAAACACACTTAACTCAAAAGGACATTCATAGGCTCAAAGTCAAAGGATGGAAAACAATACTACTCGCCCCAGCAACTCAGATAAAAGCAGGGGTAGCAATTCTGTTCTCAGGCAGTCTCAAATTCAAACCAAGAAGGATCAAATGAAATAAAGAAGGTCACTATTTTTGTTTAGGAGAAAAATTCGAGAGGAAGAGGCAACACTCATAAATTATGCACCAAACGAAGGAGCACACAACTATATAAGACAAATCTTAATAGACATGAAAAATCTAATATCCAATACCACAATCTTAACAGGAGATCTTAACACCCCCTTATCTCAAAAAGATAGGTCAACCAGACAAAAAAATAGCAAAGAAGTACCAGAACTGAGCTACAGCTTGGAACAAATGGACCTGGTGGACATATACAGAGTGTTCCACCCACCCACAGCTGAATACACATTTTATTCAGCTACACATGAGTCATTTTCTAAAATAGATCATACACTAGTCTATAGGTCATGCTTAAGTATACGCAAGGAAACAGAAATTATCTCATGCATATTATTTGACCACAGTGCAATGAAACTGGAAATAAATGAAAAAAGAAACCAGAAAAAAACCCTAAATACATGGAAATTCAACAACATCCTACTCAGCAGTCAATGGGTCACACATGACATTAAACAAGAAATTCAACAATATCTACAATTCAATGAAAATTCAACCACAACATATCAGAATTTATGGGATGCGATAAAAGCAGTTCTCAGAGGGAAAAACATAGCTGTGAACTCACACATTAGGAAAACAGAATTGGAACAAATAAACACCCTAATCTGCACCTCTGACATCTAGAAAACGAAGAGCAAACTAAACACAGAACCCAAAGACAGGAAGAAATCATAAAGATTAGAGTAGAAATTAATTCAATTGATAAAGAAAATAGTTCAAAGAATTAATGAATCAAAAAGCTTGATCTTTGAAAGACTAAATAAAATGGATAAGCCCCTAGCTAACCTCATCAAAAAGATGAAAAAAATTCAAATACAAACAATAAGGAATGAAAAGGATGAAATCATCACAGACCTAGTGAAAACTCAGAAGATTATCAATAGCTACTTCGAGAATCTTTACACTCACAGAATAGAAGACCGAGAAGAACTAGACAGATTCTTCAAAAGGTACAAATTGCCAAAACTTAATCAAAAAGATAGAACAACTCTCAATAAGCCAATAACAGCCAACGAAATACGAAATGTAATAAAAAGCCTATCGCCAAAGAAAATTCCAGTTTCTGAGGGACTCACAACTGAATTCTACAAGTAATTTATAGAAGATATAATCCGTACACTCCTAAAACTCTTCAGTGAAATTGAAAAGGAAGCAGTCCTCCAAAGATCATTTCTGGAGGCAAGTATTATAATGATTCAAAAACCAGGGAAAGATACAACTAAAAAGAAGAACTGCAGGCCAATCTCCCTCATGAACATAGATGCGAAAATCCTAGCAAGTAGAATATAGCAAATCATCAAGAAGATCATACACCATGACCAGGTAGGATTCACTCCAGGGATGCAAGGATGGTTCAATAATTGAAATCTATAAATGTAATGCACTATATTAATAGATTGAAATCTAAAAACCACATGATCATCTCCATTGATGCAGAAAAAGCTTTTCACAAAGTCCAACACTCATTCATGTTTAAAGTTCTATAGATAATTGGAATAGAAGGCCTCTACTTCAATTTGATAAAAGCCATCTATGACAACCCAAAAGCTAATATAATTATAAATGGAAAAAAACTGAAATATTTTACTCTTACATCTGGTACCATACAAGGATGTCCTCTATCACCTCTCCTATTCAATATAGTTTTGGAATCATTAGCTATAGCTATTAGACAAGAGGCAAAAATAAAAGGAATAACAATAGGTAAAGAAGAACTTAAATTATCACTATTTGCAGATGACATGATACTTTGCTTGGAAGACCAAAAAAACTCCCACCAAGAAGCTACAAGAATTTTGTTTTAATCTTTATTTTATTGAAGTACAAATATCAATGAGACAGTTTTAAGATACCTTGACAAGATGGATTTGATAAATTAATACATTGCAAACTGTTTTCATAATGTTTTGGTATCATAGAAGGTGCATACATGCTATTATACTTACAGACATTATTATACCGTATGTCTCTTATCAGTAAATAGAGAGTGTAACTGTTTTGAGTATCTTATTTTTTATACCTCAATTATATCAAAGATTCAATAATTAATACTGTCTACCTTGTTATTTTCCGAGTGGTTGTCCATAGTACTAGAAGCCGACATAATATCTTGTCTAACCACCATTAGTGCAAATCTTGCCTCTCATAGAATTATATAGAAGCACGGCGTTATCTATTCCAACTATACTGTCCATGCACACACATCATGATTCTTTCTTTCTATACCCCTTCCTTTATCTACACCTGTCAAAGATGGGCACTACATTGTCATTCAACTAATTTAGGTGCCTGAACTCAAGGACACAATCCAACACAGTCCAGCATTCCATAACAATAGAGTTATCTGAAGAAGTTGTCGACCATAGCCATTTACAGCTCAACTTATTATTATGGCCCTGCGGTGTATACAAATTCAGTAGCATAGTAGGATACAAAGTCAATACTCAAAAGTCAATAGCATTCCTCTACACAGATAGCAAACACACTGAGAGGGAAACTATAGAAACAATACCTTTTATAATAGCACCGTGGAAAATGAAATACCTTGGCATTCACTTATACAAAGAAGTCGAATATCTTTTCATGGAAAATTACAGGACCCTAAGAAAAGCAATTGTAGAGGATTTCAGAAAATGGAAAGATATTCCCTGCTCCTGGATAGGAAGAACCAACATCGTGAAGATGGCCATACTCCCAAAATTGTAGAGATTTAACATAATCCCTATCAAACTGCTACCACCATACCTCCCAGACCTGGAGAAATCGTTCCTCAAAATTATGTGGAAAAAGACAAGACCTAGAATACTAAAGGCAATCCTCACCAACAGAGACAAGGCAGGAGGCATTACAACTCCTGACTTGAAATTATACTACAAAGCTACTGTGATAAAATCAGCATGGTACTGGCAATGAAACAGACCTGAGAATCAATGGAATAGATTAGAAGATGCAGAGGCCTCTATGAACACATTCAGCCACCAGATCGACAAAGAGGCCAAACACCCTTACTGGAGGAAAGATAGCCTATTTAACAAGTAGTGCTATAAAAACTGGCCTTACATGCTGAAAACTAAAGTGTGAGCCAGGTGTATCACCACGCACTAAGCTAAAGTCAAAATGGATTAAAGCTCTAAACATTAAAACAGAAACATTTCCTGGAAGAAAAAAATAGAAGGAACTCTTGAAGACATAGGGGAAGGCGAAGACTATATGAACAAAAATCATATTGCATGGGTAATACCTGAACGAGTTAACAACTGGGACCAACTGTTTTGAGAAGTTTTTGCATGTCAAAAGAAATTATCAATAAAGTGAAAAGACAACCCACAAATTTCAAAAAAATCTTAATTAATAAGTACTCAGACAAAGGACTGCTCTCTAGAATTTATAAAAAACTAAGATACATTAGCACTCTCAAATGGAAAGACCCAATCCAGAAATGGGCATCTGAGATGAATACACACTTCCCAGAGGACAAAATTAAAGAAACGAATAAATATATGAAAAAATACTCCACATCACTAGCCATCCATGAAATGCAGTTTAAAAGAACACTGAGATACCATCTCACTCCAAAAACAATGGCTAATATAAAGAAGTCAACCAACTACAAATGTTGGAGAGGATGTGGGGAAGGGGGAACACTTCTCCTCTGCTAGTGGGAATGTAGACTGGTACAACCATTGTGGAGGTCAGTGTGGAGACTCCTCACAAAACTATGACTGGAAATCCCACTCAAGCCAGCTATCCCTCTACTGGGAGTTTTCCCGAAGGAACTGAAAACATTGCTATCATAGTGATATATGTGTACCTATGTTTATAGCAGCACAATTTGTGATAGCAAAATCTTGGAAACAACCAAGATGCCCGGTACATGAGGAATGGTTGAAAAAGATGTGGTATTTCTATACAATGGATTATTACTCAGCTATAAAAAATGATAAACTTGAAGCCTTCATACTTAAGTGGATGCCACTTAAAGATATAAGGGTAATAAACTAGACCCACATGTGCATATATCGTATAGTCTCCCTAGCATAAGAAATCTAAAGAAGAAATACAAATAGAAAGGTATAACAACAATTAAATGAAATTTAGACAGGGTAAACTGAACTGCATATGTTGCAGGGTAATAGCTTATCTTCTGGGTGGTTAACAACCTAAGTTTGCAGATCTAAAATTGAAGAAATAAAAGGGCTGCAAGGTCAGCCAACATTTTGGCCCTAGCCTTTCAAGGTTAGTGAAGACTCAGGACATAGGAGAACTTGTAGTGTAACATCATGGAACTCAGTTGTGCCACAGATTTTCTGATCATGGAGATCATGGAACCACAGAGGAATGTGATCGATGATGTATAGTTTGCCTAAGGAGAGTCACATGGAGAGAGAAAACTTTCTCTTAGGCTTTCACAGACACCAAATTGGTCAAGCAATGACCGTGACTCATCCACATGGCTGACACTGACAAAGGATCTACAAAGTGAGGTACAGGGTTACAGGATAAACCCTCAGGGGACCTGACTCACCTCATCATATACAAAAGTTAGATTTTTTGTTATATAGGTCTTGCTTTATCTAGGTCTTAACCATCCAGCAGAAAAGTATAAAAATGAGGTATACAAAATAAAGCCATAATACGCTGAGTTGTAAATGGCTCTAGTCAACAACTTCTTCAAATAATCCACTACTATTGTGGACTGCTCGACAGTGTTGGATTGTTTCCCTAAATTCAAGCACCTATAATAATTGAATGGCAATAGAATACCCATGTCTGACAGGACTAAACAAAAAAAAAAAGGGGGAGGGATACAAAAAAAAACCCATTCTGTGTTTGTATATACAGTACAGTGAGGAGAAATATGCAGTACTTTCATTTAATTCTATGAGGAGAAAGATTTGCACTAATAGTGTTTTAATAGGATATCCTGTCTGCTTCTTGTATATAGATAACCACTAGGAAGATAACAATGTAAAAAGTATTAATTATTGAAACTGTAGTATAATTCAGCTTTACAAAAAAGATAGGTATACAGTTACATTCTTTTAATTCACTGAATAGAGGCATCTGCCCTAATAGAGTCTGTAAATAGAATATCATGTATGCACCTTGTGAAACAAAAAAACACTATGAAAACAATATGCAATGTATTAATTATTGAATCTGTTCTACTAATTTGATTAAAAAAACATTTATTTAATGCTGGCTGTGAACACAAAGATGAATAAGTTCTGCTCTCCAATCTCAGTGTATGGACACAGAAATGCAGATTTCAAATGGTAATTATTTGGAATATATATTATAAAATTTTGAAAATGAATTAATTAAGAGCAAGATTCTGATAATGCCCATACAAGTTGTGGTCAAAATGAATATGTTGATATGTAATATATAATATATATATAAATCTTTTTTATATATAAACTAAGGTACTAGTAAAATAAATTTTGATTGTAGCATGGAATACCATATAAAATTTTAAATGCTATGTTAAGGGTATATTTAGCACACCATGTTATTAAAAGTCAATAAACACATGTGATATTTGTTTGTGAGAACTAAGAAAACATTTTTAATTTAAGAGAAAGAGATGGAAATATATTTACCAAAATCCCCATAGTGGTTCTGTTTGACATTATAAGGAACTTCTATTTTCTTCTATAAGCTTATTTATATTTATAATATTTCTGTAATAAAACTTTAGTTTTGGCATAAATTTAATAGAGAACAAATCCTAAACATAAAAAAATAGCTGAGATATGTTTTGTGTTCTGTCAAACTTTTTCCACTACTTTAATGATTTTTAAAATGTCTTTTCCTTATGCAAAAGTGTGTATCTTTTTTGATATACAGTTCTGTTTTCTTTGTTTCACTATAGTGCTAATTGCCATAATTAAATTTTTTACTCCTCTGTATACATTGTTGTGTACACTGCTGTTATACTCATTTTTATTATTTTGTGTTCTTACACTCCAATTTCTAAGGAAGTTCACTTGAAGATAACATTGTTTCCCAACCCAATCTTCTAACATTATCTTCCAATGATGTACTACCCAAATTTCCACAGGCATGCTTTACTAATCACTTATTTCACCTATAGAAATTACTAGGTTCATCAAATTTTCTGGGCTACTTCCTAGAAGGTTTGCAGTTCTGGTGTCATATATCTGTCTCATGTTATTCTTATGCTTAGTCATGAAAATCTCCAACCAGTTCTATTACGGACAACAGCATTCCAACTGGATTTTCCTGGAAGCCCTGTTGCAACAAGTTTTCAACAGGAGGGTGGGTAACTGGTCATGGTACCAGCACTGTTGTCAAGGAGTCATGCACAATGGGGAAGGGGAGAACATTTTTCATGTAAATCACTGTTTCCTTCATTTACTATTCTGAATAAAGAAGAGGCTACAGAACCTGACAAATACTAAAAAATTGATGAGAGAAATGATATGAAGTAATGCAGCAAGCCAGATGATTTATAGGTGGAGAATCTTTGAAGTTCGTGATTCTATTTTTGTGCTCTCTTTACATCTCATGATATTGAAAAAAAGTTATAAAATATTTGTGTGGCCCTCACATTTCATCACTTCTTTGCCCAAGACAGTTCCATTTTAACTTTCAAACCTTCCTACAGACTGCTCACCTGCAAATTGTTTTAATTAAAAACAAAACATTCACTGAAACTCCTGTAATAATTTTACTAACAATAAATAGAAGCCAGGCATGGTGGCACAGGCCTGTAATCCCAGCACTTGGGAGGCTGAGGCAGGAGGATTGTTGTGAGTTCGAGACTAGCCTGAGCTACAAAGTGAGCTTAAGGCCAGCCTGAACTGCATAGTGAGACCCTGTCTCAAAAAAAAAAAAAACCAATAAATAGAAAAGTTACCCTTATCCCTCCAACAATAAGCATACGAGCAACAGCTAATTGAGACTTACCTTTTCCTCCTCTTAAAAATCACATCTATTGGTGGGCACAATATTTCTTTGTATTTATTCTCTAAATTAAAAATTCTTATTGGCATGTTTGCAGTAAACAATGTTTATATTTCTTGTGGCAAGTTGGTACATGTACAAAATACATCTTATTTCCATTTTCATCCTCCTTTCCACTTCCTCTTCCCTTTCCACTTCTTGATCCCCCTCCCATACAAGAAAGATCTATTCCCCTACTTCCCAATATCTTTTATTTTGCTCTTTATTTATAATTTGGGTTTCTTGTATGAAATTTATTCTCTAAATGCAATTGTAAAGTGATCTGTCCCTTTTTTTTTTTTTTTTTTTTTCCCCCTGTATTTGGGACAGGGTCTACAGGGTCTCACTGCATAGATTGGACTCATAATGATTCTCCTGTTTCCAGCCTCCCAAACACTGGGATTACAGGCACACACCACCACGTCCAATCTCAATCACCCTCTCAGCCTGTTCTTGGAAAGGCATGCATGCCTGGGATCCAACCCCTGTCGCTGTGCTCTGCCTAAGCAGGCACTTTAGTTTGCTGAGCTATCAGGCTGGCCCTGATTTGTTACTTTTTAAATTGCTAGTTTCTACAAACAGGCTGAGTATCATTTTTCTATAAATCTTTTTGGAAGTAGGTGTGGAGTTCTTGCAGTATTATCCTTTCATTATCAGAATTGCTGTTCCCTACTATATGTTAAACACCATGCTTAGTACAAAAGAATATAAATAATAAAATCTACACCTGCTTGATCAAAGAGAAAAAAAGGTGCTCCTATAATAAATTTTAATTATAAGTCTTAATTTTTTCTAAAGTTAGGTCATTATCACATGAACTGATCATTCAAACTTCCTGTCAGTTGAATGTTTGCTTTCCATATTTGAATGGTCAAAATTTCTCTGGCATATTTACATAGTTCTTCAATATGAACTAATTTCACAATATGAAATAATGTGATTTTATGTCTATTATTTTCCTAGGCTTACTGTAATAATACAAACTTAATGGCTAAAAACATATTTATTCTTTTACACTTCTATAGATCTGAAATCTGAAATCAAGGTGCTAACAAGGTCACCATTTTTCCAGTGGCTCTTGGAAAGTCAATCTTTTGTCTGTTCCAAGTTCTGGTGAGTACTAGCATGCCTTGGCTTACTGATATACCACTTCAACCTCTACATCCATTTTAAATGATCTTCCGTTTTCTGTGTTCTTTTCTTTTAATAAAAATGTAAGTCATTTGAGTTAAGATTCATCCCAAAACCAGAATGACTTCACTTCAAGATCCTTTATTAAGTACATTTATAAAGACTATTTCCAAATAGGATCACATTTGTAAGTTCTAGTGAACATGGAATTTGGGTAGACCCTACCCAACTCAATGCAGTTATTTTTTTTATAAACATATATTTACATAGAACCACAAACTTCTGTAGAGGTATATATCTCAAATAGTTTAGATTACAAAATAAGTGAATTCAATATTTTTCTTGCATTGAAAGTATTTAGGAGGGCTGGGGAAATAGCTTAATAGAATAAGCGCCTGCCTGGCAAGCACAGGGTCTTGCGTTCAATCCCCAGTACCACAAGAAAAAAAAAAAAAAAGAAAAAAAGTATTTAGGAAAACACTTTGCGCATTGACAGTGAAATAAGGAATTTCTTTTTTTAATGTATTTGGTATAGGGTCTCACTTTGCTGCTCAGACCCATAGTGATCCTCCTGTTTTTCAGCCTTCCTAGTGCTGGGATTACAAGCATGCTCCATAACACTCAGTCTCAGTGGTCGACTCAGCAAGCACAGAGATGGGGTTCAGTGTGGCATATGGTGCCAGGGATTGAACCCTAGTCCTTGTGCTTGCCTAAGCAGGCACTTAGTCCACTATGCTGCTGGCATAAAATAATCTTATGCTTCTTTTGAAAGTTACTTAAGTTTATTATTCATTCATTCATTCATTCATTCATTCATTCATTCATTCATTCATTCATTCATTCATTTTTTGGTGGAACAGGGGATTGAACTCAGATCCTTGTGCTTACCAGGGAAGCACTCACTCTATTGAATCATCTCCCCAACCTCCCCCCCTTTTTTGTTTTGTTTTGTTTATTTGGTGGAATCAAGGATTGAATTCAGGCCCTTGTGCTTGCCAGGGAAGCATTTATTCCACTGAGCCATCTCCCCGGCCCCAAGAAAGAAGATCATTTGATCTTTAGTTGTTTTTGGCAGAACTGGGGATTGAACTCAGGCCCTTGTGCTTGCCAGGCATATGCTTATTCTACTGAGCTATCTCCCCATGTTTTCTTCAGCATGTAGACCTATAAATGGCTAAGGATATAATATGAGTAATATACAGTAATTTAGAACCCCTTCCCAAAAAATGTTAAGAAAAACAGTATTAGTCCTTGTATGATCTACTTTTGACATTTGAGTCTAATGACATTGACCTTGTCAGAGAAATTAATTGCCACAGGGCTCAACTTTTTACAAGCAGGTAATGCATATCTAAAAGCATGGTTTTTATGAATTTTTACAGGATATGCTAAAAGAGACCATCTCCAAAATATTTTGGGCAGTGTTGTTTAACTGAATAATAACTCGTTAAAGTAGCATTTTAGAACTGAAGATCAATTTTAATATATGAACTGCTAAACTGAGCACAGAACTTCAGATCAAAACATATTAATGAGTTGTGAAATCAATTCATTGGAGTTACATACAACATTAACAAAAAGAAATACACAATATTGAACACTGAAAATAGTTTAATATTTTTGCAAAAACTTTTAGTTGTATCTTTTACACTGGGTTAAAAGCATAACATGCTTTTTAATGTGTTTGCTGAGAATAAGAGTCAGAGATTTGAAAGCTTCTGCTGCAAGGTGATAATGTATATCTGAATATTAAGTTCTCATACATTTAATTTATACAGTATCAATATATACAATATGTGTAAAACCTTTTGCACATATTGAAGTTTCATAATTTGAAATACTTGTCAATTTTTTTTTTTTAAACTGGGGATTGAACTCAGGACCTTGCACTTGTCACACAGGCACTTATGCCACTGAATGAGCTCTGTGGCAAGACTTGTTATTTACTTATTTATTTAGGCAGTACCAGGGATTGAACTTAGGATCTTGCACTTGCCAGGCAGTCACTTAAGCTGTTGAACTATATCTCCAGCCCCACTTGTCAACTTTTATATTTTCCAATATGTGAGAAAGATTTTCTATGAAGCAGTAATAACATTTCTCTTCAGTAGAACAGAAATTCCACCAAGACAGGCATCATTAATCTCAGAACTCTGATAGACAAAAGCAGCCTTAGGTTGTTCAACTTATTTATTGATAAACACAAAGGCAGAAAAGTACATGCCTAAGGTCATACAGTCAGTGGTAGAGCTGGTATCAAAATCTGTGTCTCCTGATCTCAACTTGTACCTTGTATAAAACCACTACGTTAAGTTGTGGTTTGAACATAACAATTAATCATACATAATTAAGCACACTTAAAAGGTTTTATGAATTTTCATCTTCAGAAATAAATGACAACTAATTGTTTTTTACACTTTTAACCATTTGCGATGTGTGCACATGGTACCGAGAATTGAACCAGGGTTTTCATAATGAGTTAACCCTCACCCATCCATCCATTTACCTAGAGAAGGATTTTACTCACCACTAAATTGCCCAGGCTGGGTTTAAATTCGTGAACCTCCTGCCTCAGTCTCCCAGTACTCCCGTAGGTATGTAAAACAACATCCAGTGTATTTTTTTAAAAAATTTTCTCGGGCAAGCAAAAGGAAGTTCCTAATTTGTGCAACTTATGCAATACTCTCTTTGAAACTACATTGGTAAATATGAGACTTATTCTTAAATCAGCAGTCTCTTGGCTGAAACTAAATTGTTAGCAGATTCGAATCACTTCTTGAGGCCAAACAGCTCAGTGGATGGGCGGGGGGGTTCAATGCCTGGGCCTGCTGTGCCAACCACCCATCTGTAATCATGCCCATCTGTAATTACATCTCTTGGGAAGCTCTGTAAACAGATGGATTACTAAGAGTTCTGATCTAGTAGTGAGACCCTGAAAACCCTATTGACCCTTCCCTAAAATACAAAAAAAAATCACTACTTGAAGTTGTTGGAAATACTTTTTAACTTCTGTATTAAAGCCCAAACAGGGTATTTATTTAATGGGCAACGTTGAGATATCAGAATGAAGGTTTTTTTTTTTTTTTTTTTTTTAAGTATTTAGCACAGATCTATAAGGTCTCACTACAACTTATTGATTGGACTCCTAGTGATCCTCCTGTTTTCAACCTCCCAGGTGCTGAGATTACAGGCAAACGCTAACACACCCTAAAACCCAGTCTCAATCCTGTCTCAAGGTGCCCTGGGAGCGGGGCTGGCATGGTACGCTGGGGATCAAACTCCAGTCCCTGCATCTACTTAAATGGGCACTTTAATCCACTGAACTATCTGGCTGGCCCTTCTTTTCTTTTATTTGAAAATTACTTTCAATGCTTGGATTAATGAAGGCCTATCCATGGAAATGGTCTAACCTAAAAGTACAGTGTTTAATTTTTGTAAAAAATTATTACAGCATTATTACTACTGCCATTAATCACTATCTAGTAAAGCACTGTCATTAACAGGTATGAAAAAAAAAAAACTATGGAGAATGCTGCTACCAGATATCATTGAAGGAAAAAAACCAGTATGTCCTCTTCAAATAGCTTTTATCAGTTCTGGAACCATGTAATCTCTGGTTGTTCTTCAAAATAAAATGACAATGAAAGGTGAATGTTTAGCATTCATACAGGACATTGAGGCATCCACAACAGCATGAAAGACACACTCACAGAAGAGTACGTTCAGAACTGCTTAAGAAAGTGGCAAGAATGATAGGTGTACTTGAGCAAGGTCTTCTGAGGAGGATTAATGGTAGTGTTTCTTTTACAGTAATTTAAATTTAAACAGCCATATTTTTATTATACTTATTATAATCCAAAAAAAATTAATTCAACACACATATACCCGAACACTGCATAACAAATGAGTAAAAAGAAAAATTGAATGAGCCAGGCACAATGATACACAGCTATAAGCTTAACACTAGGGAGGCTGAGATAAGAGGATCATTATTAGGCCAGCCTAAACTACATGTGAGACCCTGTCTCAAAACACACACCAAAAAAGAAAAACTGAATGAAAGAGAAAATATACATAAGAGGACAAGTTCCCTTAATGTAAGAAAAAGAGCTCCAGGAAATGTGTAAGAAAAGGACAACATTTCTAAAGAAATGATCAGAGGATGGGAATATCTTATCCACTTAAGTGTTATTTATGATAGCAAATAACTGGAAATAACCTAAGTATTAATCAACTGAAAAGTAGGCAAATAACAATGTAGGTAAAAATGTACAATGGAATACTATCTTTCCCATTTTATAATACAAAAATAAAAATGGGGGGCCAAGGATATAGCTCAGTGGTACAGTGCCTGCCTGGCAAGTGCAAGTTCATGAGTTCAAATCCTGATACAAAAGGAAAGAAAGAAAGGAGTACTAATAGAAAGCTCTGAAAGTTCTGCTAAAGAAAAAAGTGTAGGATAAACTAAGTATATACTCTGAAAAGCCAGGGTTGGTGTCTGTTGTTGAAATGTGTCAAAAGAGAATAAAAGAACTAACAAAGAACAAACTGGCTACTCCCATAATCTATAAAGAGGTAATAAAGTTGTGGCTACAGTTTAAAAATCAAAGAACAGGAAGAAAAGGAGCTATAAGACAGCACATTAGATATGTTCACATTTATCTTCTGTTTTCTGTCTTCTAAATGTAGGCCTTTTTTCTTTGGATCATATGCCAATAAAGTGGGAGACAGAAACATACATAAACATGGGGGAGGAGACAGGTCACACAACAAGATACTGGCACATAAATAAACCAGACAGGAACCATATTAAAAAAGAGTGGGACAACTAATAGTATAAAACACTCTCAGTTATGAATAGAAGAGTTATCAAAGGATAAAATAACTTTCAATTAGGAAGCTACTGAGATTCAGGAAATCCTTCACAGCCATAGACAAGAAGGTAAGTCACTTCTTATAGCACTAAGGTAGACAGTGGTTCTTCTCCTTACAAATTTTCAACTTACAAACTTAAAAGTTTCAGAGATGCAAAGCAAACCAAACCATAAAGGCTCTATATGTCATCAACTGATTAATGTGCAAGGACACTGATAAATACAATTTGAGAACATAAAGAGAAACACTTCTCTACATTTTTAATGGTTTCCAACAACAAAAAATTTACAATCATACAAATATTGCCTTGCTTTAATGGTAGTGATTTTAATTACCTAAAATAATATATTGATGCAAATTATCCTAGTGCCTAACAATAAGTTAATAAACTTTAATAATATAAGAGTCCTGGGGCCAGGGACATAGCTTAACAGTGCAGCTCCTGTCTGGTAAGCACAGGGCCATAAGCTCAACTCCCAATACCACAAAAAGTCCTTTACTTCTCAAACAAAATGTGCCTAAAGACGCCCTTGTTCCTTTGACTAAAAATCAGACATCTTGAATAAAAAACACACTTAAAAGCCATTCATAAAATATCTTTTATCAAATCTTTACATATCTTGGTATCTTAAACTTGTACTTTAAAATATTATTCCAAAATTAAGTGACTCAATCTCATGTAGAACCATAAAAAGGGCTGTTACTTTCCTGTTTTATGTAAGAAGAGCTAAAGATTATCTAGAGAAATAAAACATTAGCACATATTTGAGTCTTCCATAAATGAAGTAGGTTAGAATGACATCAAACACATAAAGTTATAGCATCAATTACAATTACATATAAGAAGTTACTCAAATTAGATCTAGGTAGCTGGTTTCTCTTTCATAGTTCAAAGAGAAAATAAAAAAAAAAAAAAACACCTCATTGTTTTGCTACAGGACACAAATATCTCAAAATTTCTTTTTTTTTTTTTTTTTTTTTTAATGTATTTGGTACAGGGTCTCACTACGCAGCTCAGGCTCGTAATGATCCTTCTGATTTCAGCTTCCTCAGCATTGGGATTACAGGCATGTGCCACCATACCTGGTGTTGGTGGCTGGCTCAGCACACTCAGGGGAAGGGCCAGCAGGGCATGTGGTGTAGAGGATCGAATCCCAGTCCCTGCACTTGCCTAAACAGGCACTTAGTCCACTGAGCTACCTCACCAGCCTTTCAAAATTTCATAAGAGTTTATGTTACTATATAGTTTTTGAAACAAGCTTTTGTTGAAGATAATAACCAGTGTGCGTCAACCCACTTTCCAACTGAAGGTATAATTATTAACGAGATTAGGAAAGCATGATGACAGAATTAGCTTTTCTTGATCTAGACTGATACATCCATCATAAACTTAATCTGCTAGTCAATTCTTACCAAATAACTTTAGTACAGTATAGTTCTCATCAAATTTATAAGTAAATTAAGTTTTATTTTATTAGTATTTTATTAAGTTTATTGGGAAAATTTAGATACACATAATGATCACATTCATCATGGGAATTTGTACCTAATATATCCTGGTTTTTTTTTTTTTTCCCCCCAATACCCCTCCCTCCCTCCAAACTCTTTCTCTCCTTATTTACAAAAGTTTTGTTTCCATTTTATCCTTCTTTTATCATTTATAATCAGATTTAGCTTGATGGTGAATACTTATGGTATAAATATTATGCATGTTTCTGTGTTTAAAAAAACCCTTATATTCCACTAGAAGCAAGTTAGGTTTATATGAAAAAATAAAATTACAAAGAGCAATTCAGAATCTAACACACTTACAGTTGTATTTTTTCATCTTTTCAAGTTACCAAAGTCTGCAGTAGTAATCTACCCTTCACTTACTAAATTCAACTAGAAAAAGAATTACATATTTCTAAATAACATAATTTTAATATACATAATCAACTACAATAGTCAAAGACATATTCTTAAAATGAGTTTCAGTATTCAAGGTAACAGAAATGATACTTTCTCTACATGGAGCTAATGATATCTTTCAAATAGCACAAAACACAGGGTTGTTTCCCTACTTTCATTTATACCAGTTATAAGAATTTGTTTACTTTTTGTTGAAAGCAGAAACGCACGCCAAGTTAGATTCTATATCCAATCATAATTATATTTGTCACTATTTAGATAACATCATGTCATAACTTGGCAGGAGAAAGACAAGTTGTAAGCACTTTAAGAAGCCACAATTATTTGGACTCAGACTTTTAAAATAAAAAGCTGCATCCATTTACTCATCTTTTTTTTTCTTTCTTTGGCAGAACTGGGGATTGAACTCAGGCCCTTGTGCTTGCCAAGGAAGTGCTTGTCTACTGAGTCATCTCCCTGGCCCCATTTACTCATTTTAGAGGATCAAAACACAGAAGAAACCAGGTGTGGTGGTACATATAACCTCAACACTGAACAAGGCTAAGGCAAAGACAGGTAGGTTCCAAGTAAGAGTTACACTTGGGTAACTTAGTTAAAAAAGTAAAAACTTTCTAGAGCTAGTGATGTGGCTCAGTGGTAGAACATCCCTGGATTTGATCTCCAGTAACAAAAATTAAAAGTTTTTTAAAAGAGTACAATCATAGAAAAATGGCCAGTACAACTACCAGCCTCCTTCTTGTGAGCTTCACAGTGACTTCATTTGTTGGACAAGCTTTCCTTCTCATAGCCTCAAAAATAAATGTCTCCCATATGCCATACTTAGTGCAAAGTACTCTATATACATTATGTATTAATTCTACATCCCCAAAACCAAATTATTCCTATTTTAAGTCGGAAAAAGACTCAGAAAAAAAGTGAAAAATAAAGGGAGCTAAAAATGAAACTGATCTCCCTAATATCTAAGTCATTGTATCTTCTAGTACTGCCAGTCATCCCCAAAATCCAGACCCTACTTCTGTGATGTATCACTCTTCCTGGAATGAATGCACATTACACACCTAAGCTTCACAAGAAAGAATCCAAGTAACAGACATGAGGCATGCACAAATGATTTTATCTCATGGTCATTACACTTACATTTTATAAATATGCAAGCAAGGTATGATAAAGAAATATGATGAGGGGCCAGGGAGATGGCTCAGTAGAATAAGTGCTTCCCTGGCAAGCACAAGGGTCTGAGTTCAATCCCCGCTTCCACAAAAAAAAAATATATGATGAATGTTTACATTTTTAAAAAAATTACAGTAGAAAACATTGCCATTAATCCTCTCAAAACACCACACTCTCTTCAAACACAGGTATTTTATGATTTGTCCCACTTTCTGAAGCAGTTCTATAAATTACCTTTTTTTTTTTTTTTTTTGGTGCTGGGAATAAAACTCAGGACCTTGTGCTTGCCAGGCAGGTGCTATATTGCTGGGCCATAACACAGCCCTCTGAAGTAGTTCTGGAAGTCCTCTTTCATGAGCATCTTTAGCTGTGCTATTATGGCATGTTATCAATGGATTCTAAACATTTACTTTGTATCACCATTTTTAGTTTGGAAAAGAACTTGAAATCACAAAGTATCAGATCTGATAAGTAAAGTGAACAAGGAGGGTGTTTTTAGAAACTTCACACAGCCCCTTAAAAATAGACAGGCTCCACTCCTTTTTTTTCCCTCAGAATTTAAAAATCTAGCTGCCAGGGAGATGGCTCAGTAGAATAAGCGCTTGCCTGGCAAAGTGCAAGGGCCTGAGTTCAATCCCCGGCTCCACCAAAAAAAAGAAAGAAAGAAAAATCTTGGAGTTCCTAATGGTCTTTTTCTAAATTACTTAAATCTAATTACGAAAGTTCCCATTATCAGACTATGATAATACCAAGGAAGAAAAAAATATATATTAGCACTCTACTATTTAGTCTACTTTTCTTTAGTTCAAATGCTACTGTCATGATTTTGAGATGGTCTTTTCTTTTTTTCGTGACTTTCCTCTACTGCTCTAAAAATTCAGGCAACTTTTAAAATTACAAGTCGGTATAATGTTCAGAGTTCTGCATAATGACAAAGTCACAGAGCTAGTAAAATCAGAGACCTTGAGCACCAAATAGCATTATGGATTTGCGAAATAGGTAGAATTTGATTTCAATCTTCATGAAGGCAGACCTGAGACCTATACAGCATTATGTAAGAGACTTCTCCAAGTGCTACTGTTTTCCTTTTCCTCCTTAGATGAGGTAATCTAAATTCTGATGAAAAATCAACTAAAGATCATGATTTTTAGTTCTGCTCAGTTGAACTGTTCTAATGGAACTTGGGCAAAGGCTGGGTTGGCTTCTTCAGGACCACTTCTGACATTCAATTACAGCAACAAACCAAAAAGTAAATCTTTTAAATTGTGACAAACTACACTTATTTACATAGATTTATTAAGTTAGTGAAAGACACAGCCCAATTTTTCCTCATTCCATTCAAAACTAAAGTTTCAGCTCACCAATTTAATCCTTCAAGGCAACACTCTTACACATCTTTCTCCAGTATTTTGGCTTTGATTCTTCCATAGAAAATCTGTTATTTACAATATCCACAGTAGCATTTTTCAAATTTTATGTTCATTCCCATCACCTGGGAATACTGTTTAAGTACAAGTTCTGAGTCAGCAAGCCTGCAGTGAGGCTATTAGAGAAATGTATGCTTAGGCTTACAACCACACTTCTGAGTATCAGGATCCATAGCCCACTTCTATAGTATCTTTAAGCACCTACCACTTTCCCTTTTGGTAGTCTCATTATGCATACATCTTCTCTCTCAAACTGAATTATGAATTTCTTGGGAGGCATGATATATATATATATATATATATATATATATATACATTTTTTCTTTTATAGTAAATAGGAATAGAAGAAAAGAAAAAAAATTATACTAATGAGATAAAGTTCCTAAAGTTTAAGTTATAGATAAGTTTTTCTCTCTGGAATCAAATGTAGGCTAATGTTCAATACATGCTATGAAAAATGAAGCTGTCTTTAATCACTTCCTTAATTAAACGAAACAGCACAGCAATCGTCAATATCATACAGATTCTGACCAAAGCATGCTATACCTTACTTGATAACAGAGTGAGTACCACAGTTATATAACCTGTTAAAAATTTAAGATATTTTGGCCATTAGAGAAATGCAAATTAGAACAGCACCGAGATTCCACCTTACTCCAGAAAAAATGGCAACCATCAAGAAATCAAATAACAAATGCTGTGAATTTACAGGGAAAAAGGAACCTTTCTACATTGTTGGTAGGAATGTACATTAGTACAACTATAGAAATCAGTATGGATATTTCTCAAAATATTCATACTAGAAATTCCATTTGACCTAGCTACTCCCCTTCCAAGTCTTTCCCCAAAAGAATTAAAGACAGGAACATGTGCATACACCCATGTTTACACCAACACAATTCATAATAGCTAAATGTGGAAGCAACTTATAAGTCCATCAACAGATGAACAAATAAAGAAAATGTGGTATTTATGACTATGTAATATTCTGCCATAAATATAAATGAGGCATTTGCAGAAAAATCTACCTCCAGACCATAATGCTAAGTGAAATACACACAAACCTGAACACTGCTTATAGGATCAACACAAAATAAAAGATAGGATAACAGGAAGTAGGGAGATAAATTTTTCTAAAATGGGGACCAAGAGATGTAGAGTGGAAGGAGATAAAAAATGAATTAAGCTATGTTATGTACACATAACAAGTACACACGAGAATATAAACATTACATACTGCAAAAATGTACTAATAAAAAAGTAAACATCTAAAGGAAATATCCAATCAAATAGTAAGTCCATAATTAGGAAGAGTTAGGGGAATACCATGGCCAAGTAAATAAGATAGAGTACAGAAAGGATTACTGAATTATCAAATCCAATGTGCTTATCTTACAGAACAAAAATACCAGATAATTTACCCAAAGTTTCAGTGTTCAGTAAGTGAAACACCTTAACACTGAGCTTTGTCTAGTGCTGCCTCTTAAATGGACACTGACAAAGGTATAACCCTTTCATTGTTTTTAAACTCTACCTTGTAAGATTTATTTTTAATTATTAGAAAAAGAATAACCTAATTTTTGAAAAGACATCATGAACAAGTAATACATAAGCTCAGAAGTATAAATAAGCTGTAAAAAATACTGAACTTTGTTGTAATCAGGTATCATTCTTGGTTTATCAAAACTAACACAAGTTCTAAAACACCCATTGCCAATTTTAATGTAAAGAAGTGGGAGTATATGTATACCTTGTTGGTGAGAATATAGGTTGGCACAACTTTTCAATAGAACAAATTTGGTACTATATATCAGAAATCCTAATAACAACAACAAAAAGCATGATCTCAGAAATGTAATTCTAAAAGTATCCTGAGCATACATTTGGGGATGTGTTGCATAAGCAACATCGTATGTACAGCCTTTGTACAAAAAACCTGGAGATAATAATGCATTTATATTTCTTAAAAGATGGGAGTAAGGTATACTACAAAGCAATTTAAAATTCCTGACATAGTTTAGAAATATTTTCAGTAAATGTGACAATAAGAATCCTCTCCTTTTACAAATTTTAAGTCATCAGAAATAGTTACTGAATTTGAAATAAACAGTTCAGTACCATTCAACCTTAGTTACATCACAGAACAAGTAAGAATGCAAAAGTTAAGAATTTTCACTGAACATAGTTGCACAGGTCTGTAATCTCAGCACCCAGGGATCACCGCAAGTCTGAGGCCAGACTGGGTTACATTATGAGTTCAAGGCCATGGACTACATACTAAGACTTTTGTTAAAAAAAAGAAAGAGAAAGCTATCTATTTATAGTCTCTTTCCTCCTCTCAGTGGGTTTGTGTAACACATAGAATAGAAGACTGAAACTCTATGGACAAGACAGCTTATACCAGAAGACAGAAAAATGACTGACATGTTAAAATTGATATTAACTTTAATTAATGTCAGTTCTATTACTTATATTAAATAGAATCACATTAAAACACATTAAGATGACATTTCTCACCTGCCAGAATGATAAATTATTTGACATCATATCTTACCAAGTCCACAAAGAAACTGTTACACTGTTGGCAAGATCAGAAAACAAGCACAACCCCAACAGAGGAATTTCACAACCATAACATCTATAAATACTGACTGTACATTCACCTTCTGCCCTAGCAACTTCACTTACAGGAATGTATTTCAAAGATAGGATATCAAAACTCGGTATGCATAAGCTAATATTTACAGAACTATCTATCACAGCAAATGAGTAGAAACTACAGAATTGATAAATGTACCCTGTATAACATAAGTAGCTTAAAAAGAAATAAAATATTTCTATCCCCACCTCTAGGATAAGTTTCAGTTGGAAAAAAAGTGTAGAAAAGTATCAATAATATGTACAGTTCAACCAAATGGGGAAAAATATATATATATACATACGCTAATATAAATATATTTGGTACATTAAAACCCAAAGAAACGAATGATCAAAAAATTCAAAAATAAACTTGAAATTCTTCTTATATTAGGAGGGAGATAGACATTAGAACTATTCAAATAACACTTGCTGTATATATTTGGTTTTGGTAGTAGTAAGTTTTAGATAATTATAAAAGGAAATACAAATTTTTAAAAATTAAAAAGCAAAAGATAAATGAAACAAACACACCTAAAAATGTATGTCAAACTAGTTTTAAAACCACAAAAAATTAAATTAAAAATGTATAATAAATACAGAAGGGCCAGCTCAGAGGACTAAAGCTCCTGCTTAGGCAGAGCACAACAGTGAAGATTTGATCCAAGGTTCACCAAGGTTCAATGCTGAGATTCAATCCCTGGCATGCTGTACCAGCCCTCCCACCAGGGTGTGCTGAGAGAACGTTTGAGACTGGGAGTGGTGGTATGTGCTTGTAATCCCAGAGCTTGGGAGAATGAAAACAGGAGAATCGTTATGAATCTGATCTGTGTAGTGAGAGCCTGTAGACCTTGCCCTAATTACATTTAAAAAAATAAAAATACAAGCACAGAGAAATATAAAACCACATGAGGATACAATAAGTAATATCCATAATCTGTGAAATTCTATAGGATATAAAAGTTTTAATAAGAGACATGATCTACTTGGAATGAATGTTACCTTATATATGGTACCAATTTGTACCAATATATTCTTAATTTATTCATTTCCTAAACTAAGCAAACTTTTCCTAACTTTCTGTACTTATTGAATAAACCAAAGAATAACAGCAAACATTTTAAGTGTAAGTGCAGGACAGTCAGGGTTAGCTAGTTTATGATCTATAAAATAATTAGCAAGATTAATGAGAAAATATCTTGCATAAACACACAACTAAATTTCTAACAGTTACATGAGATTCCCTGGAAATAGAGTGTTTTATTCTTGGAAGAAGTATCAATGTGACATATTACAGCGAGGAACAAAGCATACAGTCTTTATAATTTTGCTCTTAAACATTTGTTTAGAAAAAGGTCAAGTATTCTCTTAGTGCTTTAAAATAACTTATCAGGAAATGATTTTTCAATACTATCTCTCTTACGTTAAGCAAATCCCCCTTGTTGATAAACTTCCTCTGCTTCTTAAAACAAAACAGCTGAATGGATAATTCAGGTCTTGGTTTCTCACTGGGAAGTGAGTCTGTAGTATAGTAATTGTCTATGTATTAGACAATTTCATCCAAGTTTAGCCTTTTCTTATTTCACTTTTTCAAAACTCTTGTATACAACCAATATAGAAAGAATAATGCTAAGAAATACTTTTGCAGAAAACAATCCTTTCAGTCCTGAATAAACTTATCTCTGATAAAAGGCCCAATTAATAAAATTTTAAATATGCAAAAGCCTCAGGAAGAATATTATCACATTGATAATCACATTTTTGTGTTTAGTTAACTAGCCGGAAAGGTTTTATAGGCATAGAGTGAAACATTCTAAAGTGCTTTTGAGAGCAAGGAAAAAGAATTATGTTTCTGGTGTTACCTTATGAATATTATTAAATTAAATATGCCTAGTTCTTTAAAAGTAAGGTACCAAGTCCCTGAAAAAAAATTACAGTAAGACTACATAGTTTCTATAGAAAAAAAAATAATGGCCTACACCAAGTGGAAACTTGAGGGTTCTATGTTTGTGCAAAAAAAAAAAACACCTTGAAATCTAAACAGTTGGAAACAAGGAAAATAATAAATTGGGGGACAGAGAGGATGTATTCATGAGGATAGAGAATAAGGAGGTTCCATAGCTATAACAGAATTATCAGTCAAGTAAGCCAGTCCAAGCTGTGATTAGATAGATGTTTTATAAATATTTGCTAACTGGCACATGATTATTAAAACTAGAAAAACACCATGTTCAAATTGAATCTAGTTTTCTGGTTTATTAAACTTTTTCTAGTTCTTTATTTCCTGATCATTAAGTCTGACAGGTATTCTCCAAAGTGTGTTCTAGGTTTCTATCCTTCATTTGGTTAGAAAGATAAATAGACAAAATGTTAACCTAATTTCAGTAAAATATAGATCTTTTGAAAAAATCTTTTACATACTGAATAAAACTAAATTTTCTATCAAAAGCTAAATCATTTCAAAGAAGACCAAGGGAGGAAAGAGTATCTAATATAATGTCTCAACTTTCCTTTATATTGAGTTATTTGCTCTTTGTACCTTTCAATAACTTAAAAGTAATTTCTAACAAGCAACTACTAATTCAAGCCACTTTATGGATAAGAAAAAGATAATCATCTTTTTAACAATAGAGTGGTCTCCAATAATGGCATTATAGAAGGAAACACTTCTAGAAGGAAAAATAATCTATGATGAAATTACAAAAAAGCACTGTACAGAATAATTTTCTCTATATTGAGACCACTTGTAAGAGGTAACAAGGCATTCTATCATTTAATACTACTATGTTTATAATACAACTTTCAGTTCTCAAAAATACATAAACATTTAGTTTTTTATTAAACTTTTCTTTTCTGAAACAGACTGAGTGGTATATATGGCTCTTAAATACACCTTCTACGTACAAAGAGAAAAACTATTTCAAAGTTTTTTTGCAAGTAATAAAAGTTAATCCGACATGAATAAGTAAACGCTGCAAATCAAGAAACTTGTTTCTAGTCACAGTTCTGCCTTTAATCTGCATGAATTACACGTTTCTTGAACTGCAAAGAAAATGGTTTCTCAATAATGTTCATCTTAATTTGGCTTTCTAAAACTTCCCTACAATTAAGAGTTTCAAGCATTGTATTATAATAACAACGTAATTAATACATCGTTTTGCCATATGGAGACAGTCCTTCACTTTTATCTCAATTTTACCTGAAGCCTGAGCAAGTAGGTTTCATAGTAGGGATGTACTTCGGAGGAAGAGGAACTGGGGAAAGATTCTTTTGTAAAATGGGATATGTTGAGCAGGTTAGAAAGTTAAGTAACGAGTGTCTCTGTATGCTAAGACATTCTCGAGTCAAGAGTACTAAAGAAGAAGTATGTGTCAGTGGGGGGAGGAAGACCATAGCAAGGTTTAAAGTAGTTCTTGGGCTGAGCCCGTCAAGATAATCACACCCTTTTCACACCCTTATTCTCCCTGCAGAAACCAAAGCAGTCTCCAGTTCCGGGTTCCCAACCAATCCTATGAAGCCACAACAGATGGCTCCACAAACCCGCGTACCGGTTCAGAGTTCCAGAGGGAGACCTACACGACCCCAGAACCTATCCACTCCACATCCTTCCCAAAGAAGGAGGTGGGAGAAAACACTAGCTTTATCCTCTGTCGTTTCGGATTCAGGGTACCACTGGGTCCATGCGGCCCCCGACCTGGGAACAACGCCCGTACTCTGGGAGTCAATGGGAGCTCCTCGGCCACGACCCTCCCACGTAATCTCCTCCAGGATTCATTCTCCTATTTGCAGGTCCCAAATCCCTGGTCGTGGTTTCTCTGACTTCAGGGAGCCGGGACAGGGAATACTGAAGGCAGAAGGCAAAAGTGAAGGCAGAGCGGGAGGGTGCACTCGCCACAAGGGGGAAAGGTGAGAAAGCAGCGGAAGCAGTGTTCCCCTTCGGCGAGGGCGGGCGGGGAGTCTGTCGAAGGGTCTGTCATTCCCCAATTCACTCACCAGGAGCAGCAGGGAGCATCTGAGGTCGGATAAAGATAGGAAGACCGCAGGATTCATGGTAACGCTGGAGTCCACAGCAGGGGCAGGCGTTGGTGGCTGGACCTCGGCTGGGCTGGATTAGCAAAGCAAAGTGCTGGGCTCCGGAGCCAGCAGCAGCCGATGATCCTCCCGGCAGCGGGGCCTCGTCCTCTCGACCCGGAGCTCCAGCGGCGAACACCCTGGACAACTTCCAGAGAGGCCTCGTAGCCCTCACTTCCGGGTCCTGCCCACTTCGGAGCACGACGGGAAACGTAGTCTTGCACTTCCCACGTCGAGCACGTCATCAAGCGCCCAGAACTCCCTTTCCCAGCAGACCCTTACAATACACCCTTCGAGCCCTCTCGCGCTAGGCCCTTTGGGATTGAAAGAGCAAAGGGCGGTGCGCTTCTGAGTTTCTCGGACAGTAACTACAATTCCCAAAAGGCTGTGCAGTTGAGCGCCTCTCGGGGCCTTCTGAGGGGACTTGTTCGTTTCAGCGCCCTAGGATCTGAACCTACGGGTGTGGTGGTGTCGCTCTCCTAGCTGGAGAGGCGGCCCCTTGGGGTTTGCTTCCTGGAGCAACCCCCGGGACGTCAGTCCTGGAGGAGGCGAGGGTGAGTAGGAAAGAGCCTAGCTGGGAAGCTCTGATCCATCGGTGTGCACCGCCCTTACGGTCCTCCTGGCCTTAGCCTTGACCTGAGCCTCCCTCGCTGGTCTCCTCGCCTGCTGCCTCCTCTTTCTATGCTATTTCCTTGGTTATAAAATAGGAGACTCCAATAGGGGCTCAATATTGATTATGAGGGCCTGTGTAAAAAAGTAGCTGTCATAAGAGATAAGATAGCACGTTATAAACTGAAAGCTCAATGCTAGATTGCTTCTAATGCATGAATTAGAGGGATAATTACAATTGCCTGGGCCAGACAGTCAAGGAACATAATCCGGCCCCTGGTGGCCTTCCAGGATCTTTTGTAAACACCAGCATGTCCCTATGTCCTTAAGGACAGCAACATACTGACTTAAACAACCAAGTAGCCACTCGAGCTTTTGCAGTTCTCCCTACACCCTGCCTTTGCTCCAGCTTTCCTGCTGCCTGAAATGGTCTTGTCCCATTTCTTTCTAGAATGCCATTTCAAATGTCATCATCTCTGACATTTGTCAGCTCTAACATCTGTCTCAGACAACCACCCTTTTGTCCTAAGGCAAAATGCTTATTTTTTGTGTGTGTGACTACAATACTACAAGTTTTGTATAGTTGTGATTATTATGCATTTATTATACTGGCCTATTTTATAACAAGTTAAAGATGATAGTACCTTCTGTACATATTATAGTATATTTAACAAAGCTGTTTTGATTTTCATCTATAAAAAAATTCACAAAAAATGCATTTGTGTTGAGAAGAACCTTAGAGAAATAGCTTTCCTACAGTGATAAATTAAAGTCAGTGGCAAAGGCCAAGAATAAAGTCTCCTAAATTCTATGGCAATGTTCTTATATTTATACTATTTATCTACCTCTCTAACAGAACCCAAATATAGTTGAACTGGGGGATTAAAAAATAAATTAAACTTTGATCCTGCTTACCCTTTGGACTTCGTGCTCATCCTATAACATTTCATTCAATAAGCATTTATAAAACACTAAATCTAAATCTTACAATGCTAAGTGGTACAAATTATGAAATGAAATATGTAGGTGTGTTATAACTGAAATTTAATTTTCATGTGTTTTTCAAAGTATACAAAGAACATATTTGTGGATCTGATGTACCTTAAAGTGATCACTGAGAATCTAAGATGACAAATCTTAAGAGTCCAAAACAATCCACATAGTTGGCACTTGTTGGATGAATAAACATAGTCTTTACTTTTCATTTTTCATATTTTACAGAAATCTAGAAATGAAAAAGTCCAAGGACCCACTGATACATACTATACTAACAATGCAGCCTAACACTCAGACACAATTACTCTCAACCATGTTTGTTCACCCTAGTTTTGTGGCTTCTCCAAGTGAATTTAATTTAATTCTATCATGAGTATATTAGTGGCTTGTCTGATAGGACAGACCTGCTCAGACCTGACTGAAGTGTCTCATAATACCATTTTCTTCTATATTTTCTGCCATGATGTTAACTCAAGTTGCCAACAAAATAAACATGAGGAACTTTGACCACAATTTAAAAACTTTCCCCCAAAAAAGGAATTTGAACTGAATATTCTTGTCAATGACAATATAAGTACTTACCTGTGGTTGTGCAAACCCAGAGTTTGGGAACCCGACTCCCAAATGCTCAGGTAGCACAAAAATAGGAATGACGTCCTTTTTAGTTAAATTGGAAGAGATTTGCTTACCTTCATGGCAACAATTAAATATAACCAGCTGAAAGCTGTTCATTTCCTCTAAGTATGTGCTCTAAGTTCCAGTTTGCTGTGATCCCCATGACTTTTAAATTTCTTCTATCTCCTTGGCACTTGTTGGCAATTAATTCTCAATTTTTTTAATGGTACTGGAGATTGAACTCAGGACCTTGTGCTTTCTACATAGGCGCTTATGCCACTGAGCTATTTCCCCAGCCCTAACTGGATTTTTGGTAGAGCATGTATATCTCCCCCTCACTCCTTCCTATAAGATGTTTGAGTTCTTGCTACAATTCTGACGTATTTCAACCTGTGTTTAAATAATTCTTAAGAGAGGGAAATCATTGTTTTCCAATATAACTGATACATATCTAGAAGGCCCTCAAAAAATAATGAAATTACCAATCAGAACAATTTTTTCTTAGCAAAATATTTTTAATTCTAAAGATACTGTGTTCCAAGTAAAATCCTAAGGTCCAGATCTCAAGGTGTTTTTCTTTTAGTGGACAAAGGAGAAAAAAAAAGTCATATTTTGCAGATGTGAAGAAAAGAACTAGGTACCTTTTCATGTAGTGCATAAAAATTATTTGATTCTGACTTAACATTGTATTCATTTTCTGCCTTCATGTAAAACTTGATTCCAAATATCACTTACAATGTTTAGTATTATATGGAATCATGTTACCTGTGTTAACTTAGAAGTTACTGTGCTCATTGAACCTTGTACCTAATGTTAAATATTGGGTATTTTTTTCCGCTCAGTTCCTGAGAATGTGTGTGATTATTTTAGGGGGTGAGGGTGAGAGAGGTACTCAGAATGAAACTTAGGACCTCATGCTTGCCAAGCAGGTGCTGCACCACTGAGCTATATCCTCTGCCTGACAAGGGTTTCAGAGGCACTCATTCCTTTTATAGATAAACAACTTGTACCTCAGTCATTTAATTTCCCATATTATGACAGTTGTAGGACTAGGACTACATACATTGTTTTCTATTTTTAAATTTGTTTTACTTTATTTTTATTTGTTTATTGGATACAGAGTCTCACTATGCAGTATAGACTCAAAGTGATCCTCCTGTCTCAGTCTCGCCATCACTTGGATTATAGGTGTGCATCACCACGCCCAGTTTTAGTGACCAGCACAGCATGCCAGACAGAGTTCCAGGGCTGGCATGGCAAATGTTACTGGGATCAAACCCGGGTCCTTGCTCTTGCTAGGCAGCTCTCAGACCACTGAGCTGTCTCCCTAGCCCAACATTGTTTTCATTGTAGTAAAATATTTGTAGTAAAACATGTTTATACCACCCACACTTGGATCTGGTGAAACAGGTTACAGAAATGTTTCATGCATATATTCACTGACTAAATCATTGTTCCAGGCTGCTCCAGCTGTTGAAATGACTATGGAAAAGTCAGAGAACCTTTCCTTTACTGGGTCTTCGTTAGCATCACAAGTTCATGCTGCTGCAGTAAATGGAGATAAAGGTATTCTTCAAAGGCTCATCATAGGTAAGTATCTACTTCTAAAATTGTAAAAATGGCTCTGTCCTAAGGGAGTTTGGTAATCTTAGTTTTAATTTGCAATTTATTCCTACATTTTAATGGAAATATATTTGTATTTATATTTTATTGCAACATCTGGACAAGAAAGGAATTGAGTCCTAAGATTTAAAAACAGATTAGGATGCTATGAAAAGGACCTCAGAAATTTCTGTGTGTTTTGTACTCTGTTAGTCAGTTTTGGTCACTGTGCCAATAAACATTGGTAGCTCTGTTCATGAGCTTAATTCTTTCCACAATTGTGGTTGAATCATTAATTCCACAATTCTGATTCCAACTAAAATTGCCAGCATGTGCAATTCTGCCATAAGAGTCCTGGCAAGAATTAAGCTTGTGATCCAAGGAACCACACTGTACCTGAGATAAATAATTTAAAGAAGAAAAAGTTTATTTTGCTTCATGGCGTTGTCCATATTTGTCTGGTTCTGTTGCTATGGGCCCAAGGAAGGAGAAGGGTATAGTGGAATAAAGATGTTTACCTCACAGCACTGAGGAAGCTGAATCTCCTATTTGTATCACTTTCCAATAAAGCCATTAATGAAGGTAGAACCCTCCTGATCCTGTAAAGTCCAAAAAGCATCTGTTGGCAACCAAACCTTCAAAGCAGTGAACTTTTGGCGGGATGGTATAGTTTGTGTCTAGATGTCCCCCAAAGCCTCATGTGGTCATAGGCGGGCTTTTATTGAGATGACAGGAGCTAGAGTATGTGATGCTGGAATTGATTTGTAGTGCAATTCTAAGATAAAGGGCACTAGGATTAAAGGTGTGAGTTTTACCTTTCCTGAGTAGGCTGGATGAGATATAAGGAATAGAAAGAGCTGTGGTCATCCCTTGTTGCTTTGCTTCCTGTTGTGCAACGTGAACTGTTTTTACTCTGCAATATGTATTTGCCATCCACCCTGCCTTCAGACCTCCCAATTGTAGACTGAAACCTATACAAACTGTGAGCTAAATAAACTTTTCTTCTTTTAACTTTGGGTGTTGGGTATTTTGTCTCAGCATGAGAAGAGTTACGAAGACAGAATTTGGTACCAAAGAAGTAGGGTACTTGCTGTGACTGTACCTGACCATGTGGTTCAGGAGCCTTTGAAGCTGTCTTGCAGCAAGAGGATGGAAAGGTTCAGAGATGTCAGCTGCAGAAGTATAGCTAGAACACCTGGCATGGTACTTTGATGGGAGATTCAGATCAGAGCTCAGAAGACCAGGAAGCTAATAGAAATCTGCCTTTAAAGTTCAGACTCAGAAGACTTCTGCTGGGAAAAAGGACTGCATTGGCTGTTGGACTCCAGACAATATGTTTTATACCTTGGCAGAAAGTTTGTCTACATTTTGTTCATGTCCAGAGACTTTGTATGAGACTGAGATTAAGGATGGATGACCAAATAAGCTGGCAGAAGAACTATCATGGCAGTATAATGTTGAGGCAGTGGCATGGCTCTATTGGGGGCATTTAACAAGATTTATATTGAGAATTGAAAACAAAGAGCCAAGCAGAGTGATGCAAAACATTTTGTGCTTGGGCAAAAAGGAAGCTCCAGTACAGTTGTGGCCTAAAAAAATACAGTAGAAGAGAAATTGGTCACTGAAAAAACTAGCAAAAAAAAAAACTAAGTACTTCAGAAGACAGCAGAAAAGGTAGTGTGGCAGCATCACAAGAAGTGGCAAGACTCCAACCTGTGCAACCTCAGATTTGCTAAGGGGAAAGATTTTCCTTTGAGAAGAGAGCCCTAGAGCATCCTGTTCCAGAATAGCAGCAGCCTAGAGAATTCATTCCTTGATTTGAATTCAAAGTGCTCAGTGATTCAGGCACCTGACCCTAGAGCCAAGAGAGAAGGAAGCCTGGCTACTGCTCCAGCTGGAGGCACACCATGGCATTATCCACTTGGTGCTGGTTTTAGGTAGATGCAGAACTTAGGAGTTATAAACTCAGGAAGGTTTCCACCCAGATTTCAGAAGAAGGCTTAGAAAGACAGGCCTCTCTGTGAGGGTAGTATGTGAAGCCCTGAGTGCGAAAATGAAGGTACAGTGGAGTCCACAGAAGTTTGGAGAAGCCAGAGTATAGATTGTCCAAGGAAAGCTTCAAGAAGTGAACAAAGCCAACCAAAGAAAGAAGTCATGGGAGGTATAAACTCTGGGAGTGCCGTACAACTTGCCTCAGATTGTCAGAGATGCTCGAAATTGGACCCTACTGGACTTTGGTCTTGCTTTGTTCCTGTTCCTTGCTATCTCCCTATTGGTAACTTTGGGAATTGTCTATCTTGTGCCACTGAATGTTGAAAGTGTTTAACTTTCTCTTTGTTAGTAAAGGGGCTCCCAGCTAAGTGTTTGCCTTAAATCTCAGAGGAGACATTGGACTTGAACTTTTCAGCTGTACTAAAACTGTTAGGACTTTGGCACCTCTTGGAAACAAACCAAATGCCTTTTGTATAAAGGGATATACATGAGTCTTTGGGAGATTAAGGGCAGAATGTTATGGTTTATCTTTAGATGGCCCCCCAAATTCTCATGTGGTCATAGGTGGGGCTTTTTCAGTGATGACTGGATCTAGAGTGTGTGCTGCTGGAATGGATTTGTGTAATGCTAGTATCCAGGGCACTAATATTAAAGATGTGAGCTCTACCTGCCTTGAGCAGCGTAGGTAGATGTAAGGGACAGAAAGATTGTAGTCATCCTCATGGCCTTGCTACTTTCTGCCTGCCTTGAACTGTTTTTCTTCTCTCTACCATCCACTCTTTGGAGCTAGCCATTTATGAACTGATACCTCTCTAAACTCTAAGTTAAATAAACCTTTTCTTCATTTAACTTTGGGTGTTGAGTATTTTGTCTTAGTAATAAGAAAGGTAACTCACAAGGGACATGTTATGTAACCATCATAACAGCCAGCAGATCTAGATACTTTGAATCTAAGTACTACATACTTTGTTATATTAGAAAGGGAATTAATTACTTTTGGAGGGGAATTAATTACTTTTAATGACAAATCTAGAATGAGAAAGTGGGTATGGATATTTAATGTATATCGTATTCAGTGTACTAATGCATTAATGTTTATACTTTATAATAATTATAAATTATTCTTAATTATATGTATAAATGATTTATAGAATTTAAGTATGCAAAACAGAAGGGGGTGAAGAGATTAAAAAAGAATGAGAGGGAGTAAAAGAGGATGGAAAAAGAAATAAACACTTGTTACAAACATGTACCAATGCCACATAGGGTATTTAAATATTATGTACTACAAACATACTAGTTATAGTCTAGTGTAGAAGTACTAGAGAAAACAAAATGAATAGGAAAAAGGCAGTATTTATGGACATAATGGCTAAGAATTTTCTAAGAATTACAAAAATCACAAATCCACATAGACACAAGTCCTAAAGAAAATCAATAAAATTAAAATATGTTATTTGTCATCTTTATACATACCAATGTCTAGGAACATCGTGATTGACAACAGACTGCAAAACAATGTCTAAACTACTCTAACTTTCATTCATGTTCCTTCAGAATTTGTTTTCATCTTACATTTCCAAGAGCTTTTACCCATATTCCCTAACCTCTTGGAAAATTAAAGGTTATTTAATAATACACCAAAAGTTTCTCTTTTCTTTCTTCTATGATCTTCTTGCTTTCTCTACTGAATAGAATCCTACCTGTCTTTAACAACAAAATTACTTTCCACAGTCAGATTTCTCTTCCTCCACAGAGACCTTGTTCTTTCATCTCAGCTGCCTCCAGTCATTGTTCTTCCCTGAAATGTGAGACCTTTGACAGCCTCATCTGAACATTCCTCCATTTTACTTTCAGCTCATTAATGAGTGCTCATCTTCACTAAGTCTTCCAAACCATTTTCTGCTCCTGTTGTGACTGCCTGTTTCTGCCCTTGCCTTCCTCACTGTTCAGCCCCGATTCCATGGTCTAGTATTAAAATCCTTCTATTGGAAAAATTCGGTCTTCCTCTGCTTCACTGGGCTCTTCCAGTTCCACTTTTGAATGGAATCTCCCCACTCTTGGCAATGCCAGAGCAGTTGAACCTGGCTGGAAGAGTGATAATGGCAAAGGTTGAGTGTTTCCTTCCAATAAACACTCAACCTTTGCAATTCATCATGTCACATTTATCCATATGAATGTTGCATGCCTTCACCTGCTGCTGAAATCTGTGCCAATTCTCACTCTCTCCATTCTCATATAGTACCCTGTGCTGTCTAGTGAAGTGATGACATGCAATAGGAACTCCATTTTTCAACATGTTATCTACAAATCTCTGTACCTCAGCATCCATCTCTTTCTTTCTGCTAAGGCAGAGGAAGTGTCTCCCTTTCTGCCAAATGCTCTCAGAAGTCCCTAATGTATTCTCCCCATCTCTCTAATTTGCTATTGTGGGGCTGGGGAGATGGCTCAGTGGAATAAGTGCTTCCCTGGAAAGTGCAAGGGCCTGAGTTCAATTCCTGGTTCTGAAAAAAAAAAAAAGCTTGTGTCTAATTTACTATTGTGACCTTGGTGGGAGGGTTCTGGGGGTAAGCCTTGTTCATGTTGGGCCTTGTACATGTTAGCACACTAAGCCACTACTTCCCACACATTCTGCCACAAGCTCCTTTCTTGACAACATTGTTGTTTCACACATATGTGTATACCCTTCAGCATTACAATTTAGTTGTTACCACTTTGAATTTTTTTTACTATGTTTTCTATCTGATGTACACATCAGTGATGATGTACACATACATCACTTTCCTGTTTCAAGCTATTTATCACCATTGTATTTGGAATAAGATTTTTTAAAATAATTTTATTGAGAAACAAATAGCAGTGAGACAATTTCAAAACCAATTAGTAGGACAGTTTCAATAATTAACACATTGCATATTGTTGCCTTCTTAATGGTTATTCATAGTACAAGATGCAGACATGTTATCCTGTCCAAATACTATTAGTACAAATCTTTCTTTTCATTGAATTAAGAGAAAGTAGCTATATATCTATCCTAACTATTTTGAATATACAGATACAAAATGGTCCTTCATTTCTATCACCTCTTTTTGTTAGTTTTGTCAGAGAAGGGTATTCCATTGTCATTTAAATATTGTAGGTATGTGAATTCAGCAAAATATTCCAATATAGTCCCGTAGTTTTATAGTAGTAGTGGGTTACCCATAGGACTGGCAGTGTCAGAAGTTGTTGACTTGAACTTTTACAGCTCAGACTATTAATATGGCTTTACTTTTTATACTTCATTTTTATAGTTTTCTGCTGGATGTTTAGGACCAAGATAAAGCAAGACCTATATAAGAAGAAATGTAACATTTGTATCTGCCAAAGTCAGTCAGATCCCCTCAGGATTTACCATGGAACCCTGTACCACAGTTTGTAGATCCTTTGTCAGTGTCAGCCATGTGGATGAGTCACAGCCATTGCTTGACCAATTTGCTCTCTGTAAAAACCTGACAGAATGTTTTCTCTCCATGTGACTCTCCTTAGGCACACTCTACATCATCGATCACATTCCTCTGTGACCCCATAATCTCCTTGATCAGAAAATGTGGGGCACAACTGAGTTACAGGATATTACAGTACAGGTTCTCCTATGTCCTAAGTCTTCACTAACCTTGAAAGGCAAGGGCCACAATGTTGGCTGTCTTGGTAGCCCTTGTTTTTCTCTAATTTTTTGTCTGCAAATTTAAGTTGTTAACCTTCCAGAAGAGAAGCTTATTACTATTACTCTACAATGTAGGCAGCTGAGCTTAACCTCATTATCTGTCTGAATATCAAACATCTTAGACATAATGTAGAACAGGTGTTTTCCAGAAGTATTGATATGTTAAAATTTATGACCTAAAAGAAAATATGAAGAATAAACAAATTTTAAAAATGGGAATAAACAATTACATATTTTTACACAGAAATGTAGAAATGTAACCATATACAGCATTATAGCAGGACAGGCCTAAGACATTTTTTGTTCTTCTCTCTTTTTTCCATTTATTACTCTTTTTTTAAAAACAAACATTTACTTGAGAGACAGTATGGTGGAATAAGGTTTAAAGTGTTGTGCATACCCCTTTCCCTCTCTAACTTTATTTTTCACCACTCTCTTGCTAAGAAAATTTGCTTTCTGTTTCTCACACCTGCCAAGCCCTTTTCTTTCAGGCTTTCACCTGAGAGATTATTTCCTTTTTCTGTCTGACTCTGCTTCATCACCCTGCAGTTCTCCACTGTAAGGAAACTTCCTCCACTGGCCAAGTCTCACTTATGGTTTGCTCATTGTGTTTTCATCCTGTACTCTTCCTTCACATGCCTCATCTCGGATTATTTTACATAGGACTATTTTAGTGATTTCCATGCTTAAGTAGCTTCTGTGACATTGAAGTAAATCTATTTCATTTATTATATCCACAGAATTCAGCATAAAACTTGCACATAGCAAGCATATGAAAAGTAGTTGTTTAGGAAATTAATACATTTACATTTATTCTTTAAGTACATTTTCTGTCCAATAGTCATTAATCATTTTGAGGTCTAGGACTAAAAAGGAATTGAGTTGAATTAAATTGAATTAAGAGGCAGGTTAGGACTAAATTCCACAAGGAAACAAAAATTTTAAATCATATGCCTCAAGAACAAGAGCCATACAAAATGAATTCTTTAACATTTTAATTAAAAATGTATCCTTCAAAGAAAGCAGTATGTGGTATGTTGTAAATTAATAACATTTATACAGAGTTAGTTATACAAATTCACTAATATGCTTTATTGTAAAACTTGAAATGTTCTGGTAATTCTATAGCTTCCAAGAGAAAATCCTTAAAGACCAAAAATTAATCATGATGGGAAACCAGTATAGAGCTGATATAATTATTGACTAATTGATTCTTTGTTTTTTATCTTCTTTTTTAAAAAAACTCCTGACTTGAATACTGATTGTGGGAACAGAGTTTAGCTTTTAGAGATTGTTCCATGATTTTTATGTGTAGACAGCTGTATCTTTGCTGTGTGTCATTTCTCAAATGTGTATTTGTACAAAAATCATAACTGTTTCACCTTAAATTTCAAGGTATTTAAAAATTGTTTACAAAATACCTGTTTGATTATCTCTAAATATGGGCTATTTCTCCTGTCTAAACTAGTGGCATAGTACTACAGCTGAAATATTTTTTTAATCTTTGTTCACCAACTGCTCAGTGAATTCATTCACTTTAGCATTTTCTTTTTTCCCTTCTCTGTTTCCATGGAGAAGTATGTCAGTGATGTGTTTGACTCCATGGAAACAGATGACTATCTCTTTCTGCCTGTACAACTAATTAAATCAAGCACTTTCTATGCTGCCCATTGTCCAGGCAGAGGACCGAAGAAGCCTTCCCTAAATGAGACATCATTTAAACTGCAACAGCCTATAGTGTTTAACCTAATACAGTGGATTAGTATTCTAACATAACCCACTACTTTCTAGATTCAGATGTATTACATAATTTACTTCTAAGTCCTAAGAATATAAACATACACAATAAAATCTTTATGTACTATGGTTATCATATATAAATAACTTTTCCTCTTAATATCAAATATTAATAATTTGAGTGAATATTAAGAGATACAATTAGTAGTAGAATTTAGTAGATTCATTTTAATAGTATTCAGTGTAGTGTTATGAAAAGGTATGAATTTTAAAGTGATGAACTTAGGCTATGAATTCTGTCACTTATTTTCTGAATTACACTGGCTAAGCCATATAATCTTTTTTTGGGCTTCCGCTTTTTCATCTAACCTATAGGTTGTATTATTTTGCTTATGTGCTATTTAAATGAGATAATGGTTGTAAATATCTGTCATGGTACCTGGCACATAATAAATGATGAGTAACCTGTTACTGTTTTTACATCAGCTTGGGCTCAAAGTAAAATAATCAAGTTTTCAGTATTTTCACAAATGTCTCAAAAATGAAAGAACACTAAGTACTACAGAAATTAGTACTTTTTTTGTGTGTGAACCAAACAAAATAATCTGTAAATATACATGATGTGTAATAATTGATGTGGTCACTATTGCTAACAATATTTAAACTTTGTTTGTAGTGATATAATAACCTGGCATCATCATTCTGATTTTGCTATAACATTTGTTATATTGTCCACGTTCTAAGCAAGCATTGTAAGGGCCAGTGAGATAGCTCCATGGACTAAGCGCCTGCTTTGGCAAGTGCAGGGACCAGGATTTAATCCCTGGTGCCACATACCCTGCTGGCCCTGCCCCTAGGTGCACAGAGCCAACCAAGAGATCCAGCATGGTGGCACATTCCTGTAATGCATGCCTGTAATCCCAGCACTCGGGAGGCAGAGGCAGGAGGATTGTTGGTGAGTTCGAGACCAGCCTGAGCTACAAAGTGAGCTTAGGCCAGTCTGAACTGCAGTGAGACCCTGTCTCAAAAA
>PVKA01003711.1:0-99890 GCA_004027165.1 Ctenomys sociabilis | reverse complement strand
ATTAACAGATTTTCTTTTGCTTGGTGAGGGGAAATACAAAGACAAACCAATGGATATTTACAGAAAAAATAAAACCATTTAGAAGGTCATGAAACACTTCTTAGGTGTGTACTCTTTTTAACATCCTAGGAATTTAATACAAAAAGTAAAAAGAATTTAGTTGCAGTCTGCTTCAAGGAATTGCTTTTATTCCTTTTTGTCACAGTTAAAATTAACATTAGGAATTATAATTTGAGAAAAAAAAATATTACCATTAAGAATGAATGTAGATGGCTAAATAATTCTTACTCAGTGTGATATATAATGCAACAGGGACCCTTGTAAATTGTCATATGCCAATATAAATGTCATAAGTGATAAAAAATAAATATTAAAACAGAAACACTAAATCTTCTGGAGGAAAATGTAGATATAAATCTTCAAGATATTGTGTAGGTAGAGAGTTCATGAACAAAAACCAAAGTGCAAGTGAAATACTTCCAAGAATCAACAACTAAGATATCATCTTTTTCAAAAGTTTCTGCACCTCAAAGAAAATCTCCAAGAGTAAAAAGAAAAATCAACAAACTGTAAAACAATTACAGCTGATTGTCCCTCTGACAAATGCTTCTATCTAGAGCATATAAAGAATTTAAAAAATAATCTGGTCCCCCAAATTCGAAGACCCAACCCAAAAATAGTAATCTGAGATGAAAGTACGCTTCTCAGAGGAAGATATACAAATGGCAAGTAAATATGTGAAAAAATGTTGAACATCATTGATCATTCAAAAATGCAAATTAAAACAACACTGAGATTCCATTTCACCCCAGAAAGAATGGCCAACATTAAGAAGTCAGCCAATAACAAATGCTGTCAAGAAAAACGAGCCTTTCTGCTGTTGGTGAGAGTGTAGACTGGTACAAACACTTTAGAAATCAGTGTGGAGATTTCTTTAAAAGCTAGGATTGGAGATCCCATGCAAGTTAGCCGTTCCCCTCCTGGGTATTTTTCCAGAAGAAAAGAAAATCTCATACCACAGCAATATATGTGTATCCATGTTTATAGCAGTGCAATTGGTCATGGGTAAATCCTGAAAACTACCTAAATGCCCATCAACTAAAGAATAGATAAAGATGTGGTATTTTTATATAATGGAGTATTACTCAGCTATAAAAGGGGATAAATTTGAGGCTTTTACAGGTAAACATATGTAACTAAAGAGTATACTCTTAAATGAAATAAGTCAGACCTGCATGTGCAAACATCATATTATCTCCTCAGTGTGAGAACCTGAAAGAGAAAAATGGATTCTGAAAGGTACAGTAAATACTAGGAAAAGGGAGTGAACTTAATAAAAAGGAAAAAGTTACTGAGTTGAGGAAGGCAGGAGAGGGAGTGGGGAAAAGAAATTTATCTATGTATGTAAGTAGGATGGTTAGGACAACTGTACTGTGCATTTTTTCTGGGCTATAGAAAGAAGCAGCTAATTTTTTTATTTTTGCATCTCTTTTTTTCAATTGTTTCTCTCTTTATGTCCTCTTAATTTCTTACACATTTCTTTCTTTTTATCTTCCAATTTTATATGCATATATCTGATAACATGAATAACTGGTTGGAAGACAATACTATGTATTATAACAAATACTGTGAAATTCATATTACTTTGTTAAGTGAAATTCTATATTACTTGCAATTTTTCTGTTTTAATTCTAATTTGTGTGGCATAAGTGCCTACATGGCATTGCAAGGTCCCAAATTTGAGCCTCAGTACTGCAAAAAACAAAAAACAAACCATGTTTGCTACAGAGATGGCTCAGTAGAACAAGCCCTTTCCTGGTAAGTGCAAGGGACTGAGTTCAATCTCCAGTTCTGCCAAAAAAAGAAAAGAAAGAAAAAAGAAAAGAAAATTCTAATTTGCACTCTCTTTAAGAAATAAAGTTTAAAATGTATACCATCAAAAAAACTATGCTATCATGACTGAAAACCCATTAATTTTAAGTCTAAACATAAAGTATGTATAATATATAATATATAATGCATGATATACAATATATTATATTGTATTATAATATTATACAATATAATATGTATTATTACATATAATAATATGTACATATTGCATATTAAATGTGGGCTTAACATCAAAATATATGAATTATTGACTCAAAAAACATACATGAAATGTTAAGTGAAAGAAATCAGATTATAAAATTATAAAAAGAACATAAAGTTTATATTTTGTAAAATGTAAACCAATGTGCTTTTTCAGAAGGTGGTTGGTGGAGTGATAATAGCAAGGAAGGAGAGATCACAAAGGAGGCTGAAGAAACTTTTGGGGTGATAGGCATGGTCATTCTTTTGTTTATAGTGACAATATGCTGATATATTCATGTTAAACCACAAAACTTCCTTTTAATTAATTATGTGTGATTTGTTACATGTTAATTATACTTCAATGAAGCTTATTAAACAGTCATTTAAAAACTATTGCCTCATAGCTTCATAAATGAGAGAAGATCACAGCACTTAAGCGCTTGGTTGGTGGTTAGCAGCAGTGAGCACCAGGATTTGACTTTGCCATCTAATCCTCCTGTCAACTGAAAGCCATAGGCACTATCAGCCCCATGGTTTACAAATGAGGAAACCCAAGTTCAATAAAATTAAGGATTCCACTACGGGGACTCTAAAATTTTAACTACATCGTATTTAAAATTTTTCCTTTTTCATAATGATGGAGGTCTCTTTAGGCATTTTTACCTACTAGGAATCCTAAGTATTATTTATATTTGTTATTGTAGGGTTTTTAAAAGTTAGCTTATAGTCTACAATTCATCTTCCAGTGGTTTGTACAGAGGATTTAAGGTACAGATGGAATATTTGAACTTTGAATGTTACTTTTTCTTTGTCTCCATTTGTCACAATGTACATGTTTTTGGAATCAGTAATCTTTGTTGAATGTCAAGTTATTGCATGTCAAGCAGAACAAGATAATAATTTACTCTACCATAGTGTTGCAAATAGTTTGACAATTGGCTTTGCTCTAAAATGGAGCAATGTGATTTTTAAATTGTTTAACACACAACCACATAAAGAAGGAACAGGGTTTAGGAGGTAGCTCAGTGGTCTGAGTGCCTGCCTGCCTGATGAGTACAAGGACCCAGGTTCAATGCCTGGTGTGACTTGCCATGCCATCATATTAGCCATCAAACCTGGACATGGTGACACATACTTGTAATCCCAGTGCTGGGAAACATCTGAGGTAGGAGGATCACTGTAAGTCTGAGCTGTGTAGTGAGACCCTATGTCAAATAAATAAATAAATAAACTTAAATGTTACTTCTCTCTAGACCAATGCTTTCCAGGCCCTCTCTCCCAGTTTTCTCTCTCATGAACTCTGCATTCCTCCCCATCTGGTTCCTCACTCGTTGCTCCACCCACATGTTCTCTCCTTAGCCTCTGAACTTCATTCAGCTCATGCTATTCTGTCTGTCTGGAATGAAGTTTGCCTTGAACATTTCAGCACTTCTTAAAAATTCACTTGAATTTTTTCAGCCATGATGTATTTCTTCTTGCATATCCTCACCAGTAGTAATTAACCTTCTTTTCCCAGCTCTTGAGACATTTATTATACATAACATTCACTTAAACTTTACTGGTCATATCGCCACCTTCTCGTTCTGTGTGCTGTTATGACTCTTTAGTATTTTAAGTTACTGGAGAGGGTCAGGGATATAGCTTGGTGGCACTGCACCTACCTGGCAAGCATAAGGTGCTGAGTTGGATCCTCAGAGCACGTGCGCACACACACACACACACACACACACACACACGCACGCACACACACAAAATAAATAAATTATTGGAGGGAAGGAATCTTGCCATATATCTCTGTGGCCCTCAAAATACCTGGTTGGCTACCTTACTCTTACCACTTAATGGATATTTAGTAAATAAATGATTATGTAAATGATTTTCAAGTCTTGACAAATGACAAGAAAAGCAAAAAGATCAGGTAACTTAAAGATCTAGGATGTGCTAACCAGCACTAGTGGTACAAAATTGGAAGAGATGTTCAGAAGCATTTTACATGGCTAAATTTTCATGAAAATTACTGTTTTATCCTTGTGAGGTATCAAAATACATGCACAGTAATAAAAATTAGAAGATCAATGGTTAGAGATATATATATAAGCCATTAAAAGGTATAAATTCTAGGATATACTCCAAAGTAGGATAATAGTGCCTGCCTGGCTAGGGCAATGTCCTGAGTTTGATTCCTGGTACCATAAACAGAACAGAACAGAACAAAACGAGAGAAATAGACAAACAAGAACAAAATAAGACAATAGGGATCTGAGAAAATATTGGTGAAATAAAATGAAATGTGTTGACAATTATTGAAAGAACAGGATGGACATATGCAGTTTTACTATATTAGTACCTAGCTTTATCTGTATTTGAAAAGTTGTAATACTTTAAGAAATGATTTGTGGTTAAGGTAATTTATACAATAAAGGGCAAAATATTCTCATGTATATGGGTTGGTTATTCTTATACACATCTTTCTCCAAAGCCTTATTTAATCAAATATAACAGAAAGGCCTGTGGAAACTATTGTCATGTTACAGTGCACTTCAAAGATACTAAAAGATAGCTGCACCTGCATATCCATGAGTTGTGCACTTGTGGAGTCAGACAACCATGGATTGAAAATCTTTGGGGGAAGGGCTAAAGCTCCCATTTAGGCAAATGCACAGACCCAGGGCAGTTGGATCCCTGGAATGCTGTGTGGGCTCTGCCCCAGGGTGCCCTGAGAGTGCTATTGAGACTGGGTATGGTGGCAGGCGCCTGTAATCCTAGCACCTGGGAGGATGAAAACAGGAGAATCACTGTGAGTCCTATCTGTAGTGAGACCCTGTAAACTCTGTACTAAATACATTAAAATTTTAATAAAAATTAAAAAAATAGTTGGGAGAAAATTGCCTCTTTACATAATGAATAAAATATTTCCTTGTCATTCTATAAATAAAGAAGTATAGCAGCAGTTTACAGAGACCCTAGATTGAGCTAGTCATCTGCCTGGGACCTGTTAGAACCTGACCACACAGCAGGAGGTGAGCAGTGGATAAATAAGCAAAGTTTCATCTGCACATACAGGCAATCTCCTTGTCACTTTCATTACTGCCTGAGGTCTGTTTCCTGTCAGGTCAGCTATGGCATTAAATTCTCATGTGAGGGCCCTAACTGTAAACTTCACATGCCACAGATGGACTTTTCATTCTCCTTATGGGTGTTTACCAATTCATGATCTGAGGTGGGAGTGAGACAGTGACTACACAGTGGCTGCAAATACAGATTAGCATGAGCCAAGAGTTTGGACTTCATAGAGAGCACAAGAGATCCATTGCTTGTGGACGCAAAACCCTTTCAGTGGATGAAAAGAGGCAATTAAGTCACTTCTTGAGGCAGGTTTTATAGGGGCCACTGGGGCCAGCTGTATTACATTTTACAGCTTCATCTGATGGCAGGCTTTAAGTCAGAATCTGACACTTGTTCAGTCCATGCGTAGCTGATCCATTATTTTGTTTACCACTTCCATCTGTGCCTCTTTCCCACACTGTGCATTTGTTTCAGTAACAGGTTAGCTAAGCCCAAAAGCTCACCCTAGCCAAAAGGAATAAAACTCAAATGTCACTGGGTAGCTCTTTTCAAAAGGGGGACATATCCAATGACAAGATGGCTGATAACTCTAAGCTAACAAAAAGAAAGCTGAATTTAAAAGAAAATTCCAAGAATCCTACTGATGGCAGGCTCACTGCAACAGGTGATTCCTGTTTTGCAAGTCTGCTGTGTGATGATCACCATAAAACCTTTAAAACTGTTTCTCACCTGAAAGTCCAAACATCCTGCATTAAAAAACAAACCTTTGGGTTTTTCAAACTTTATTTTTTTTTCTTGCAGTACTGAGAATTGAACTCAGAACCTTATTCTTGCCAGGTAGGCACTTATGCCACTGAGTTGTCTCCCAAGCCCCACCTTTGGGTTTTTGAAAGGAGAAAAAAAATATGAATATGATGAATAGAAACAGTGCTCACTATGTCTTCAAGTGTGTCTGTGTAGATTGAAGTATTCTTAGTGTCTTACTTCATTACTAGTGCTAAGAAGTCCTTTTGACTCAAGGAGACTTGATTTTGCCTGCTGTTAAGGACATTTGCTGTCTGTAGTTCAAAAGATTATACCTGTTCCTTTTATTTCGCTAGCACTACAAGTAGACCAACTGATGAAACAGCGGAAGTTGCTGAGGTACAACTGTTGGAGAGGACTAGCCACTGTGGTGTGTAATCTAGGTCTACTAAAGTGGTCAAGGCAACAATGCTTATTTTTGTGCCACATATCATCATGAGGATGTATATAACAGTATGCTATGTGCACTTTTATTGCAAGCCAATACCACAGATGCAGAATTATTCAAATCTTTGGATGATTATATATCAGGAAAACTGAATTGGCCATGTTTTGTCAGTGTTTTCATAGATGGAGTGGCTGCCACAACTGAGCAGTTCTGGTTTTACTACTTGGGCCAAAGTAATCACTTCAAAAAGAGTCTGTGTACATTGCCACCCGTTGAGAAATTCTGGCTAGCTAAAAAATGTTTTAACAACATTTTGAAGAACGTCATTAAGGTTATCAATCACATTCAAGTATATGCCCTTAACTCTGTTTGTATAGCTCTTTGAGGAGATGAACACCGGGCACTTATATGTTCTCTTCTACATAGGAGGGAGATAGTTTTCTAAAGTTAAATCACTAGCCAATGTTTGAGTTATAAAAGTCAGGGATTTCCTTCAGAATAACAGATAGCACATTTCAGTGACAAAGAACATTGCTAAGCTTGCTTACCCATGTGACATATTCAATTTCCTCAGTGAACTGAATTTGTCATTTAAAGAGTTAAAAACAAATTCCCTCATAGAGCAGTGAAGGCCAACAAATCAGCTTCTCCAGGACTAAGCGTCCAGAGTCTGGAACACAGTAGCTCAGAGAGGTATTGAGGTGAGTGAAGTGCACATGGGAAGAAAACAAGATTAAGTGATATAGAAGAAACATACCACACTACGGAGGAGAGACCAGGCAGAGCCACGAAACAGTGGCCATTTAGCTACCAACTCAGAGGCAAATGAGATGAACAGCTGTCCCGCTCACAGAGAACTGGAGGAGTGCACCAGAGCTGGGACAGTATTCCACCACTGGAACCAACAGGGAGAGCATAAGACATATTCCAGAGTGGCCTTCACTATCAGTCAGCAGTTAGCGAGTGGCCTCCATAGGTGCACCTAAAGCCACAGAGGAGCAGGAGCTGATGAAGATGCTGTTGTAGGCAAGGGCTGCGTGTTTGAACCTGGGTCACTTCAAACTGTCTAATTATCAGAGTGGACAATGGAAAGATGGTCATGGCCGACGGCTGGCAGTTGCAGAGCCAACAGGAACAGTCCTGCTGGGAGGGATGGTGCTGAACACATGCCCAGCCCTAGTGGTCAGAGGCCAGATTCCACCTGTGCTTCGTAGGACCGGATGCTCACATTGGTGCCATGTTCGTGCTGCATGCCGATCTCTACACTCAGCACTGTTCGGGGGCAAGTTGCCAGTTTAGACTTTCAGTGTGAAGAGAAACCTATCCTGGCTTTAAGGATTCTGCTCACTAAATCTAGGCTGAGGAAGAGAGCCAGACATTCAAGGCAATAGAAAACTTTTACTATAGCTTATTATATTATATTTTCACTTTTAAACTTTCATCTCACTTTTTAAAATTTTAATTTGTTAACTTTTCTACTTTCCTCTCTGTATATGCCCCCCATATTTATCCCACTATTTTATCCTGTCTTATTTTATGAGCTTGTCTGTGCTTCATTTCCTCTCATCTTTTTTCTCATCATATCATTTTTAGAGAGCAAGATATTTCTGCCTTTCCCCTTTATATATTTCCTACTTTTACCCATAACTCTTCATCTAACTTCTTTGTCCTGTGTTTTATTTAACCTTAATTTTTCTTCACTTTCTTTGCCCCATTTTCATTTGTCCTCTTTTAACATTTTCGTTAATATTTGTATCAATCATAAAATCTATTCCCATTCCCATTTTTCACTAACAATTTCGTATTTAATTTTCCCTTTTAAATACAGAGCATATCCTTACCATCAGCAGGATCCTTTGCCTCTCCTCTTTGGTCCTCCTTCCCCTACCACAAAGCAGAGGACTTAAAAATTTTTTTAAAAACATTTCTCTTCTTTTTCCCCATCTGGCATTATCCAACTCCCTATGCTTTAGGAAACTAATTCTATATGATTACTGTTGAATGCTATTTTTCACCAGTATAAGATATACAGTCATCACATTTAGTTAATACTAACTGTTGGTCGAGATGTGGGTTGTTATCATGCTTAAACTATAACTGTAGATTTCTTCTATAGACTAAAGGAAGACTCTAAACAGGGTCTCATAGTATATTATTTCTCAACTAGCTTTGACAGATACTGTAACAGACTAGTCTGTTACTTCAGTACCTGATTTGATTGCTTGGGAATAGTCTTGACACAGTGGACAATTTAGTGCCAACGATACTGTCTGCTGAATCCACCAACACCCTCAGGTAGAGACAACAAGAGTTCTTAACTCAAGAACTCAAGCCAGATCAGATTTTCCAAGAAGGCCTGCAAATTAGCAGAAAGAAGTTCTGGGTCTCAGTTAACTTCAGTTTTGTGGTGGAGGGAACAGAAAGACATTGGGGGCTGGGCGTGGTGGCATAGGCCTGTAATCCTAGCACTTGGGAGGCTGAGGCAGGAGGATTGTTGTGAGTTCGAGACCAGCCTGAGCTACAAAGTGAGCTTAAGGCCAGCCTGAACTGCATAGTGAGACACTGTCTCAAAAAAAAAAAAAAAAAAAAAAAAAAAAAAAAAAAAAAAAAAAAAAAAAAAAAAAAAAAAAAGACATTGGGTGTGAGTACTCCTGCTCTCTCCCACTCTCTTGCAGAGAGGCCACTTGGGAATTATATAATCAATGTTTGATTGGAATATTTAGTCTGTGTTCCCATCAGACAGCTTATTGCTTTGTTTATTTAGTAATGTGGGGTTATAGTATGTTCTTTTATGGATTCCTGTGTCAATTAGTTTGTTACTTTTGTGCATTTGCTTTTTTATTGGCTCTGATTTAATAGGTGTTCAGGTTCTCCCACTCATCTCAGCTCTCTGTCTAGTTTCTCCCACCTCAAACTCTGGAGATAATCCTATTAACATACTTTTTGTTCTTTATGCAAACATATAGACTCCTCCTCTCAAGTTTGTAAGGCCTCTGTACTTAGCCCCCTCACAGTCACTGTCATCATCAGTAGACTTTTATTGGTCATTTCCTTGATTTCATCCATCCTAAGACTTTGGCATTTCCATACCTTACTTAGCTTAAAGTGTTCCAGCAAGCTTGGGCAACGCTATTGCTTTCCCTAATCACAAACTAAACTTCTCTTTTCCCCTGTGCCACTCTTAATCCCACAAAGTATCATCTGAAAACTCTCAAGACTAATCCTTCAATGCATCAGAAAGTATTACAATAAAATCAGACCCCAAATCAACTTTTTATTATCTACCACTACTCTTACTTTAAGCCTCCTTCTTAGTGCCTATCACTCCTCATCCAGTCACCTGCCATCCTTCCCATCCACTTCACCTAACTCATTGCACAGCAACCACAGATAATGAGCTGTCAAAGTGTGCATAGAGAACACATGGGGGAGGGGGAAGTGTCACTGCAAGGACTATCATATGTAAGTGTTGTGGGATCCAATCTATGAATGCTGTTATAAGTAGAAGTGATTATTTCAGCAAAACAAAGGAATAAGGGCTGGGGAGACAGCTCTGTGGCCTAAGCACCTGCCTGGAAAGTGCAAGGATCTGGGTTCTATCCCTGGTACCACATGCTGTGAGGGTCTGGATCCTTGGGTACACAGGTGTGTGGTAGCACATACTGGCAATCCCAGTTCTGGGGAGGCTAAGACAGGATCACTAGGAGTCTGAGCTGTGTAACGAGGCCCTGTATCACATTAATTAATTAATTTTAAAAAATGTAGAAACAGTTGAATTCACTTAAAATAGACGGGCTATATAAGCAATAAACTTGGGTGTTACTATCTCCCATCACTCCCAAATGGGACCATCCAGTTACAGAAAAACACATTCAGACTCCCTCTGATCTGCATTATAAGGAATTCTATGATTATTTCCTTACACAGTACAATGTAATAATAATAATATAAATAGAGTGCACAAGAAGTGTAATGTTCTTGGATCATCCTGAACCCTTGCCTCAAATTTGGAAATTTTTTTTCCTACAAAATTAGTCCTTGATGTCAAAAAGTACATCTAATTTAAAATGTGCAAGAGAATATCCATAGGTTATGTATAGATAGTATACATTGTATACAAGGGACTTGATTATTTGGAAATTTTAGTATCTGTAAATTCTGAAATCAATGCTCAGTTATGAATATTTACTTACCGGTCTCTGGAAGTGATCTTATGTTACTTTTGCAAGACAATAATGCTTCTTTGTTTATTAAAAAACACATTGAAAACCTACTATATGCTACGTACTATGTAAGGAGGTATAAGACCTACTTGTGAGAAAATCCTGGTCCAGCAGGGGTGTCAGACCACAGGCAATCATTAAAACCTTGGATCATCCCAATTTTTATAAAAGGACAACTGGAACCTCAGATCAGAGACCTGTTGTTGAATTATCATTTGCACAGTCTATACACCCAATGCATAGAATTCATCCAGTTCTTTTAAGTGTATGTCCCTGAAATACCTACTTTATCTTTTTTATTTGTTTCTACTACCTTCACTGCTATTTTCCTTATCTCTAATCTACCAGTATGCTGTTTACACTCGTGCACTGCCTTTCTTGGTTTTCTTCTTCCTGTTTCTTTATTCTTATGATGCTTTCTCAAAGAGAAGTCCTCAGAACATCTTCTAACAATATACATCAGGTTATGATTCTCCTCACCCAAAGTTTCTGATAGGATCCCACTGCATTCAGGATGGGACTGAGAGACCTGCCTCTGATCAAATGCATACCACCCTCCTTATTTCCTCCTCCACAGACTGGCCTGCCTGAAGAAGAGTCATATGCTACACTAAGAAGCATTTCATTTTGGCTAGAGAAAAAGCTATCCAATATTCTATATGTTGTAAATTATATTTCCTAATAAGATATAGCACCTGGCACTGATGCTTCTACTACCAGATTACCAGCTGTCAGCATGATGTGTTCAACATTAAGAAAAGTAAATAAATTTTAAGTATAAACATCTTCTATACTCCTACCAAGAAATTAAAAAATATTTTAAGGCTCACTTCTTTGACATGATGTCCGCGAAATGAATGTTCTTACTATTGATTTGTATTTTAGACTCTCACTCAGCTTGCTTTTGTATATTAGCATCACATAAAAATTTAAAGATTAGATAGAGTTAAATGAAAATCTCAAAGTGAAGCAGTAAATATAAGCAAAAACATCAATTCAATAAACTAACCCAGAGACGCAGCATAATTCTATGTCATTGGATGGTATTTCTAAAGTGTTCTCAAAGCAGAAAATGCAGCACAAACATAAAGCAGTCTATGAGCCAGAATGTAACTCCTGTGAAAATGTTTTAAAACCCTAAGTACAAATTTTAAAAGTCCAGAAGGGAAGCATTACACTTGGCAGTTTTCCTGATCTTTGGTCTTCCTAATAGCAAACATAAAAATACGTATTTTCCTAAGGGTATAACTATTATGTGTTTGTGCTGCAGGTAGATTTATTTTCCAAGAGAACACTAAATGGAAGGGAAATCTGCCCAAGGCTTTTGATGTTATATGTGATTGCAAGGAACCTTATCTAGAGTTAATGATGAAGTTCAGAGTCACAAGTATAGCAGAACTCTCCTCTCGGGGAAAAATGAGAGCACTTATTATAACTAAGGTTGGATGGCTTTGGATTGCATATTTAAGCTAAGGGCACAACAATGGCAATTATTTGAAAGTAGATAGGTAGATTGGGAGAATTTACCATGCACCAGACACTTCGTTTGACTCTATACCTGCACACTTACAGTCAGCCCTTCATATATATCTGCATCTATGGATCCCACCAATCTTAGGCAGAAAATGCTTTTTTTTTCAAATAGCATCTATACTGGACATATACAGGTGTTTTTCTCTTGCCAATATTTCTTTTTCTTTTTTTTTTTTATGAGTTTGGAGTAGGGTCTCACTATGCAGCTTATATTCATAGTGATCCTCCTGTTTTCAGCCTCAACAGTGCTGGATTACAGGTGTGCATTACCACAGCTGGTCCCAGTGGTTGGCTCAGTGAGCCTGGGAGGCATGGCAGGCATGGCATGTGGTGCCAGGGATTGAACCCAGATCTCTGTGCTTACAGGCACTTAGTCCACTGAGCTGTCTCGCTGGCCCCCTTATCATTATTTCTAAAACACAAACACAAGTGTTTACTTGACATTTACATTTTAGATATTTTAAGTAATCTATAGATTGGACTATTGTCAGGACATGCATGGTTTATATGCAAATACTATACTATTTTATATAAGTGACTTCTGTATCCTTGGATGTTAGAATCCTGTTTAGTTCTTGGCATCAATTCTCAATAGATATCCTAGAATGACTGTATTCTTAATTTTCACAACAATTCCATGAGACAGATATTAAATTCACTTGATTTTTTTATTGTTTATTTTTGTATTTCAGGACAAAGTCTACAGAATCTACAGGGTTTCACTATGTAGATCAGACTCATAGTGATCCTCCTGTTTTCAGCCTCCCAAGACCTGGGATTATAGGTGTGCAACACTGCACCAGTCTCAATTGCCGTCTCAGCATGCCCCAGGGGTGGGGCCGGCACTGCAAGCCATTAAATTCACTTTATAAGAGCATATATACTTTATGTGATATTTAATCACTAAGCCCAAATTAAGGCCACTTTTTTCTTTGGTACCTGGAATCGAACTCATGACCTTGCACTTAGCAGGCAGGCACTGCACTACTGTTCATTAATCATTTCCAGTTTCAGTCCTTTTGTAGCAACACAAAAGAGACCAGGACTGGAACTATCCTATTTATTCTTTACTCTTCATGTAAATATTTATCACCAACAGAATGGAAGGAGAAATGACATTGTAATTTTTGGGTTATAGCTCCTTTGTCTTTCTTTGTATTTTGCTCCTTTATAGTGGAGAACAAGGTTCTAGGAGATGACAGCAAAGTCATTAGAAGAAAAGACTCTGAACTCCTGAATATTACATAAAAGTGGATGGCCTGTTAACCAAGACTAAACCTTAAACTGTTGTCATTGAGTAAGTATTTGTTTGGGACACTTGTTACCAGTTAAGCCTAACCTACTATGATTGTGCCCTACACATCAGGTATTCTACTAGGCATGTTCTATTAATTAGTTCCTTTAACTCTATGAATATAAGTAATATGTTATTACTGCTGCTACTATTTTACATAAAAAACTAGAGAGTATATGTCTTAAGGAACAGTGTCACAAGTAAGTTTCAGAACCAGTGTTCAACCAAAGATTGTCTGATTCTATCTTTGCAACTTTTTATGGTTTTCAGCACTGGGGATCAAACTTAGGGCCTGGTGCTTGCCAAGTAGACTCTTATCTTGCAAGCCCATTTAGCTACTTTTTTGTTGCTGGTACAAAATATCTTATGCCCACAAGGAAGAAATGTTTATGTTAGTTCTCTGTCTGATAGGTTTCAGTAGATAATTGGCTGGTTCCGAGGCAGTGTGGCATGGTAGAGTGGCATAGTAGAAGAGAAAAGTGTATGATATGGAAGGCAGGAGGACTGAGCCTTCCTTCTTTCTTTTTATTTTATCCAAGCTACAAGTCCATTGGTTAGTGCCACCCATAATTAGGTGGGTCTTCCCTGTTGAGTAAATCCACTGTTTAAACCCAAACCTATGCTAAGTCTATCAGTGGAATAACCTAGTATTATACACCCATGACCCAGTATCACACACCCATGACCCACTCACCTCTGCAAAGACCCCCTATGAGCACTTGAGGCTTTGGGATAACATCTAATTATAGACCGTAACAGTTTTCTGGCTCTTAACACTTGACTTCTCTTCCTTATAATTGATGTACTTAGTAATTTTAAAACTTAAAATTCAGGTGGTATAGTTTCTCTGTTAATTATATTTTTTAAAAGGGATATTTTCAACATTTTGCCTTACTGAATTCCCAAAAGTCTAATTTCTACAAAATCCTTTTCACTGAGTATTTCAGAAAGAATTCTAAAAGTGAAATAGCTTACATTTCACTAGCAAATACTTAAGGAACAGTGTTTACCAAACACTGTCACAGGCATTGGGTGACTATGAAAGTGATATTGGAAAAAAGATAAAGTTATAACAGAAAGTATAAGAATATTTAATGAATATATTTTGTGAGGTATGAAGACCAAGCTCCACATCTTATTTTTTACATAAGAAGAACTTGTGACACTAGTTTAGGATTAGACCAATGCGAAACATTAAGCTAATGACAGGGTCAGAAGTAGTAGGACCCAGGTCACTTGACCAGCAGCATTCCAAAGAATCTATTCTAGGTGGATGAAGAGGAGAAGGGAGGGTATTCATGCAGGCCCAGCTGCACTCTTTCGAAAGAGTTATCACTGGGTTGATCTTAAAATATGAATAAAATGTTCAGCCAAATACTTTTGTTTTTTTATAAGAAAATAAAATAAAAAAAGAAACTGTGAAGTTGCCCTCATTGTGTAGTCGCATAGAGTGGCAGAGACAGCATCCAGAGATGTGCTATGTCTTTGCATAGTACCATATGGAAATCAAGTACACAGAGAGCAGTGCTCAATTCAGGCAAATACTTTATAGTAATGGCTAATTTGCAACATTTTGTTCTTAGCTTCTGAGCACATAGATCAGTTGGAATAAATGTGCAAATCTTTTTTATTTTCTACATTCACAATGAAAGTACTACATTCAGAATGGTAAAGAATACCTAATGCTCCCTCGGAGAGCTTTTTGCATTCTAAAATATAACACATGCATAGCTATGTTTCAGAAGTAATAGATTGCCAGAGTAGTGCACTCACAATTCAGTCACATTAGCTTCTTACTTTTCTGGCCCCTTGAGGAAAAAGAGTCATGTGGCCCACTAATTGTATGCCTTCCACAGTGCAGAGAAACATATTTTCATTTTTAAAGCAAACAAAATGACTTTCCTGAGAAATGTTCAAGGACACTTTCAAAATGGACACAAATCTTGGCAGCATTTAAAAGCCAAGTTGCAAGCTAACCTAAATTTATCCCTTTCACTGAAAGAGGAAATGAAGAGAAAAATTTAAAAAGCACAGCCTTGCATTATGAATGCCTCCTATAAATCCAATTATTCAGAGAGCGATACAGCATCTATGTATATGTGCTCATCTCTAGAGTCTGGCAAGTAAAATGACACAGTGTATTTTCTCATGTTTCACCAAATTATAAAACAGATGATGCCTTTCTTTTCTATCAATCTTCAAATGAATCCATTTATCCATTTTTAAAAATTTGCTTTCCATGATGTCATCTTGTTTAAAGCTTTGCCATCAATTTATAATTACTTTTCTGGAATTCAATTATAAATAAAAAAAACATATATAGTAGTTTCTCAGCCTTAATCCTATTGCCGTTTGAGATTGAGAAAAGCCTAATGCTAGCTATGAAGGTCAAGGGCCCTCTGGTATGTTGCAGGATGGTTGGCGACATCACTGATGTGCACTAAGTGGATGCTGGCAGATACTCCCTCACCAGGCCCTGTCACACTAGAAATCCAAAATATCTCTATGCATTGTCAGTTGCCCCCAAGTGAGGATAAATATAAAAAAATGAATTCACCATACTGAGAGACACTGAAACATACTGAGGGTGTAGTTTTGTTCCTCAACACTAAACCATAAAATGCAATAGCACCCATGCAGCACATCCACACCCCACAAATATGTTCAGCCCTCTAGCTTTTTGAAATTCATTTAGAATAATTTAGAATCTCCCTGCCTTGGAGCCAGATGATTATGGACTGAAATCTCCACAAACTGGATAGTGAAATAGATAGATAGATAGATAGATAGATAGATAGATAGATAGATAGATAGATACATAGATAGATAGATACATAGATAGATAGATGATAGATAGATTCACTATATGTCTGTCTATCTATCTCTCTCTATCATCTATCTAACTATCTATCTATCTATCTATCTATCTATCTATCTATCTATCTATCTATCTATCTATCTCTTTATCTATCTATCTGTATACACAAAATAGAATAGATACAGTTACTCTATCTTAATTCAATGAGAAGAAAGATTTGTACTAATAATGTTTAGACAAGATACCATGTCTGCATCTTGTACTATGAATAACTACTATGAAGACAATAATATGCAGAGTATTACTTATTGTAACTGTCCTACTAACCCATTTTGAAACTGCCTCATTGATATTTCTTTCTCAATAAAATTAATTTTGAAAAACCATGAGTTAAATAAATCTTTCTCCCCTTAAAAAAAAAATAGAATCATATGTATGCAAAAGTAGGAGCTGGAGGGCTTTAAGTGAAAAGCAGGTCTAACACTGAGGCAAACAGGTGCAGGCAAATTATTTATTCATCCTGTGGCTTCACCACAGGCCTGAAGTTCAATTTATTCCAGTCAGACCCGAAAGGAATGCAAAACTGTCTGTGTTTTCTTTGTGGTTCAGAGGTATCTGAAGAGAGCACTGTACTCCAGATTTGGACAGAATGGGCCTGATGAGTCCTCATGGCCTTTCCCCTTGAATAACTCCTTCATAAACATGCATTAAAATGCAACTCCAGGTGAGAAACAGTGTGCTTAAAATAGTTAAGATTTAGAATTGTCCTTGGGGGCTGGGGAGAGAGCTCAGTAGAATAGAATTGTCCTTGGACATGCCAACTGGCTTGTCAATTCATTATTTATCAAGGACATGCAACCCACATACCAGGCTTGGCTCTAGGCATTGGGTATACAAAGACAAGCAGGATGGTATGGATCTTGTATCTAGAAAAGGAGGTACCCTATCATCTCACGAGGCACTCAAATTGAGCCTTGTGAATGCTCACAAAGTCCAGAATACGTGGTCTCACCCACAGCTAGGAACTAAATAATGGAGCATGCCTGTAAGTCTAGCACTCTAGGCAGCTGAGTCAGAAGGGCTACAAATGGGGGCCCCACCTGGGTAGTTTACATCTTAGCAAGGTGTATCAAAAGAAAAATCTCGAAAGGGGTCACAGACAAAGCTTAATGTAAAGGCTCTGGGACCAATCCTAGCTCCACAAGCAAGCAAAAAACTGGGATGAAGATGGAAAGTCACTTGTTTAATCAGACATAAAATAACATTAGGTAATAATTACACAATAATGTGGTAAATTCATAATTGAATACATACATACATACATACATACATATATACATATATATATATATATATATATATATATATATATATATATATATATATATATATATTATAAAGAAAGTAGGGGAGAAGTGAATTCTACCTTGGCAGGTACAAAGCATCTCCACAGAATAATGAACAGATAGCTCAGCAGGCTAAAGTGTCTTCTCAGGCAGAGCAGCCGCTGGGATTCAATCCTTGATGTGCTGTACCAGCCCCACCCTGGGGCATGCTAAGATTGGGACTGAGACTGGGTGTGGTGGTGCCCACCTATAATCCCAGCACTTGGGAAGCTGAAAACGGAGAATCACTGAGTCTCACACAGTGAGACCCTGGAGACCCTGTACTAAATCATAGAAAAATAAAAATAAATAATTGAATGAGTATGAACATCCTTTTTGTGTTTTTTTTTTTCTTCTAATCAACTGTTTACAGCATAACAAAAATGACCTTTGAACAATATGGACCTGAGGGTAACATATTCTTCCTGAATTCTTTAGTACAAATCCAAATTCCTTGGCAAGGTCCAACCCTCTTTCAATGTGCGGCTCCTGAATTCATCTGTAGGTTCTCCTGCCACTGTCCTGTATGCTGAGACTCAAATGACAGTGGTTTCCCAACTCTCCATCCTTGAGTAGTTGTACTTTCTATTTTTCTTCTGAGAGTACTCTTTGTCATTTTGAAAACTTGTATTTGTTATTTACATCATTCTTTCCCATCACCTGATTTGGGATGCTTTCTTTCACTATTTCAGGTTAAGAGTTCTGTGTGTGCACATCAATGTATAGATACCTCTCTCATTGCGAAGTGTTATATTAATCTGACTAAACTTGTGTATTTGTTAGTCTATTTCACTGATACCTGCAGAAGGTGGGTACCACATCTTATCTCTGAATGTTTACACTTAGCACAGTCCCTGGTATATATAATAAATATAAAGGAAACCTTAGAGAAATAAATGGCATTGCAAACATCATTTTATCAATGTGTAATAGTCTCTTTATTTTTCTTTCAGAATGTGAAAAAGAAACAGTAAAATCACAGGGAAATAATTTAATTCTATATAAGTGATAGTCTCATAATGTAGACTATTGTTTTATTTTATCAACAACCTAAGTAGCTATAAAAATACTTAAGATCTACTATATTATAGATGTAGTGACATTGCTTAATCTTCATAATGATCTCTTAAGAGAAGTATATTAATCTCTCTATATATTATATATGAAACTGTTTCAAATAAGTTTAATAACTGCTTTTGGTGACTCAGCCAAGTTTGAAATTTAACTTTTGTGACTAAAAATTCATGTATTATTTCTTGATACCTATTCAGGCTATTTTTTAAGTGTCAAAAGTATAGGATTTGCTTATGAGGATATATAACCTTCAAAAGTTTTTCCCCAGTTACCTCCTCTATATTTCCTAAAGGAATTTTTTTAAAAAACATAATTTTCAAATTTCACATAAATTTTTGAATAAAAATTTAAAAAATAGAAAAGAGCACACATTAAATATATTATAAAATACTATATTTTATACTAAAATTAACAGAACTTTTTCAATGTGTCTAATAGAAGCAAAATTCCATAATAATTTGGTTTCTACCATCACTATTTATAAAATGTGAATAAAAGTAAAATAACAAACTGAGAAAATTATTTATAATACATCACACTCAAAGGATTCTTTCTGGTAAGAAAAAGACACCTTGCATACAGTGCTGACAGGAAGGTATAGTATACCATTATGAAGAGGAATTTGGCAATACCTGGCAAAGTAAAAAATATATTTATTTCTGGAACTAGAAATATTTTGACTTTCTCAAAAATACACATTAGTAGGTGCAAACAGTAAAAAGAGAAATGTAAATTACAATGTAGTACTATTTATAAGACCAAGAGATTGAAAACTTCATTGTTTGAACATAAGGGACAAGTTGGGTAAACTATGGTACATCCATGCCATGGAATGCTAAAATTAAAAAAAAAAATACTTACCACTACTCTGTTTAGCACTGTAGAGTTAACTACGAGATCTATTATTAAGCAAATAAAATAGAAAGAAGGAAAATGTAGTGTATTATAGTTTAGGAAGGAGAAACACTTGTATATTGTATGTAATATAAATAACTCACCACATAAGCACCTAAATAGTTCTACTGAAAGGGAAATTAAAATGTTAAATAAAGCCCACCAAGAATGCCCACCAAAGCCAGATGAACAGGTCTGGACAAGCCTGATAACAGCTCATGCACTTTACATATAATGGACATTTCTTCCTTTGCTTAAACCATGCTTGTTTAACTGATGGTCTTGTAATGTAACTGGAGATGTTTACACTCCTTTAACATTCTATGTTATCCAACCCTCCAATCACAGTATGCTAAATCTGCTTTTAGACTTTGCTGTGTGTTCTCTTTATAAAAGTCCCCAAACTCTACAGAGCAGGGTGTGCCTCTTCAAGAGCAAGATGTTACAAAAATCTTTCCAAAAAACTTGTTTAAATTTTGACAATATTGATTTAAAAGTATTCCTGACTTCCAATAATGTTGTAAGAAATTAGAAGATTATATCAGTATATATAATGAACTAACAATATTTAGATCTCAAACATTGAAAAGTGCTGTTGGAGTATAAAATCATTGAAAAAGAAATAATAATTTTTGACAGGAGACAACATATATTATAATGGAATTTTCAGGCCTGGAAAATTTCTTGCATTATACAAAGATAACTATAGAAATGGCCAGGTCTCATTAATTTCCTAAAATACAGTTTAGAAAGTATGTAGCTCAGAGTGCTGACAATCAAAATCATTCTCTGTGGACCTTTGACTGCACTGCTTATAAAGCATGATCAATCAAAGTTCTCCTAAATGATTTTCCCTAGCTTTTGAAATCATCATTGACCTGAAATGGCTCTAAAGCAGGAGAAAATTGGAATGATTTCTCAGTGTTTGGACCCAAAATACCCTTACAAAACCTATGTAGCCACTAATATTAAAATAAGTTTTGTAATATAAATACTGCTGCAAGCAACAAACATAAATGGGCAAAGGAAGATCCAGAAAATCTGCCACTGCTTGGTTGGAAGCTCTAAATTCTTCTCCATACGTTTTCCATCCATGTGGCTCACATCTCCAATTCTGTATCCTGACAGGATTCCTTGTCTCATTGCAGCCACTGTCCTCATCAATTTCTCTTCCCAAAAGATGAGCTCCCACACTCCAATACTGCCTGCCTCTTGCCTCCAAGAAAGAAAACACATTCAGAATGGAGCCTTCACAATAATCATTTATGTTCATTTTTGAACATGAAAGCTTTCTTCTATGACAAATGATGCTTCCTGCTTTATGCCATCATTGAAAATATGCCATTTTCTGTCAAACAAAAGAATTTTTCTATACTTACCACTACTCAAGAGTAACCATTTATTATTAAAACAATGACCTTCTAAAAGCATGCTGTCTGTCTTTGTAAGAGTGTTTTAGCATTGTAAAGCTCTTTGATGGTGGACAATTTTACCTCCTCAAACCTTGTTTTTTTCATCTGGAAATGCAGACAGTTAATAGTTCCTGTGTTTGACTTGTGGAGATCAAATAAGTTAATCCATGTAAAACTCCAAGCACTCTTGTGGCACAAAGAGAAACCTTAGTAACTGCTGACACTGTTGGGTATTTTGTCTCAACAATGCAAAAGTGTGGATTCACTGCTGTAATAGTACCTGACCTTATGGTTTAGGAGCCTTTAGAATTGGCTTGTGGGATGAATTTGGAAAGAGTGGGAAAATTCCAGCTGAGAAAGCAACCAGAATTAAAGCCGAGAAATGTTTTAAAATGTACTTAATGGGATATTTTGGTCAAAACTCATAAGACTAGAATACTGATAAAGATGATGATGGTAAAGTCAAAACTCAAGAGGTTTCTGCTGGGAAAAAAAAAATTGTATTGGCTGGTAGAATTCAGATGATGTGTGTTATGCCTTGGCAGAAAGTTTGTCTGCATTTTGGTGATTTCCAGAGACTTTAGGGTGGCAGACTAACCTTGCAGAAGAAATTTCGACAGCTTAATGTTAAGGCAAAATCATGGATACTGCTAGGGGTTTTTAGCCAGATCTATGTTCAAATCAAGAGCAGAAAACTCAGCAGAATGATTTAAAACATTGTGAGTTTGGCCAGAAAGGAAGTTACAGTAAAATAGCGGACTTCAAGGGTAGAACAATCGAGAATTTGATAGCTGAAGAGGAAGGGCACTATGGAAATAGTGGCCTGAGAACATCTTAAGAAATAGCAGGTTTGATCCCTGAGCCCACCATGCTGCTCTCGCCCCCCGGGGGTGCTCTGAGCCTGGGTGTGGTGGAACGCCTCTAATCCCAGCTCTTGGGAGGCTGTAAACAGGCAGATCACTATGAGTCCAATCTAGTAGTGAGACCCTGAACATCCTGTAGATCCTTCCCAAAAATACAAAAAAAAGAAAAGAAAGAAACAGCAGCACTCTACCCTTTGCTTCGTAAAGGTTGCAATCATGCAATAATTTACTTTGAGAAGAGAGCCCGCAGAATATCAAGATCCAGAAAGGCAACAGCCTAGAGAATTTATTTCTTGGGATTAGGTTCAGAGTGTTCAGTAATCCAGGCACTTGACCCACCCACATTAATCCACTAGTTGCTTCTGATTTTATTTTTCTTTTCCAAGAATACTTATTACCATTACATTTACTGGATTTTACTTACTTTGTTGATTGTCTTCTCAACCAACTAACCTAAGATTCTGAAGGACACTGATTTTCTTTTTACTGTTGTATCTTTATTCCATAGAACAGGATACTGCATTTAGTAACCTGATAAACATTTGCTAATTTGAATATGTGAGCAACATTTTGAAGACACTGTGCATGAAAAACACTTATAAACAGAATATTATATCTTAAGGCCATCCTCAACTACCTCCCCAGACTTTCTGCATTAGCTTTCATGGGTTGCTTTTTAAAAAATGTGAATCTCTACATATTCTCTATGAGAAGATTCTTGAAGATGAAATATTTGCCAACAGAATTGGCTGATAAGATTATAATTCCCATGCAACTGGATAGAAATCTGATAAACTTATGACTGAAAGTGGAGGCCTTGTTTGTTTGTTTTGTCTCTAATAGGTAGGAAAGTAAAAGTAGATGGTTGGTCACTTAGGATAATTGAAAGAGAGTTTATGAAATATATCCTAGAGAGGTAATCATGCCAAATTTTTATTTTCCTACTGCTTGAAAGAAAGAAAGAAAGAAAGAAAGAAAGAAAGAAAGAAAGAAAGAAATCCAAACCACTTAAACACAACAGGAAGCAAAAACAAACGTACCCCAAAGGGACTGTATTTAGGTTCCCACGACAAACCTTCCAAAATCAACAGTGTGGTTTATCTTAACATTATCAAAGCTTGCTAGCCATGAATTCCCATGACATGACTCAGTGACTCTCACTTCCTGCCTATATTTCCTTTAGCTGTATGGCTCACAGTGAATGAGCTTAGATTTTGTATATAGCAATGTCAGATACTTCTAGCTTTCTTCCCCAATCCACAAAAATTGTTCAGAAAATATAACATCCAATCAAAAGTCAATTTATTTCATGATTATATCAATTCTTCTAATTGTACATGACCATTAAAAAATATCCAGAATTCTATCACATCAGGCTTTTTTCTCAAACATCTCTTAAGAATTTGGAAAATCACTCTTACATTAGAAACTTACTAAGAAAATACTACTTATCATATAATAGGCCCCTTTCTATATTGCATTATTTAAGAAACCCTCAAAGAAAAAAGATAAACATTCACAAGAGATGACAAGAACACCTCCTTGATGAGGATGACTTACTTCCTTAGTCTTGAGTAACATGTTTAAATATTTGTACATAAATTTTCCTATTTTCCAAACACGACAGAAATACTTGCCATGTATATATAACATTTAAATAAAGTGAAGAGGTTATGTGCAATTTTGTTGTTTTATTCTGTCTTTCACCTTTCTCTTATAAAGGATGACTTAAATCACATTTAATCTTGGGATAGTTATCCTTCCATATTTAATATAATTTTTCAGCCCAGGGAAATTGCTTGTATTATATGAAGATAACCTTGGAAATGGCTGGGTCTCATTAATGCTAGACAATGTTCCTGTTTCCACTCAATAGTGATTGTTATTACAACTATCATCGTCATCATTATTGTAAATTAGAAGTTTCTAAAAGAGCTTCATGGATATATATTCATATATATTCTCATGGTCTCATTCTTAGAATATAACTATTTCCTTAATCATCATGCATCATTTATGAAATTTATGCTTTTAGACATGATTTTAACATTTTTATCCAAGCATTAATTCAGATCAGACAACTTGCATAACAGTGATTTCTTTGAGCCATTGTGCCTAGGCACATGTAATTTGGTTGCAAGTGTTAAGCACTCATACAGCCTTCGTGCTTGTAACTTACCAGAGCAGTGATACAATGAAAGAAGTGCTTTTGAACTTTATGATGATGATATGGTTCCTAAGTATTAATTGCCAATTTCAAATAAAGAAATGTGAGGTATTTCAGTATGAATGGCAGATTTCAACTCTATTAATGTTTGATTTAAAAAAAAACCTTTATATATTCTCATTTCAGAGTAAAGTTTGGCAGTATGATAAGCTACATTTTGCTTTGTTGTTGTTAACCTATAAGTATGTTTTTTTTTCCTTAACTGCCCCTTAAATATATTAGAAGAAGATGTTTTGTAAGAGAAACCTGTTTTGGTCTATTTTCACACCAGATTTCCTTTGCGGTTATTTTTTATGGCAAGAAAAATGGGACTTAGTAGGCCTCATAAACTTTAAGAAGACTATAAAGCATGCTTACCTTGATTAAAACAACCTCCAATTAATCCAACAATATTCTAGGACCTGTAAATTTTCAAATCAATAATTTCTCTCTTGGAGGTACTGCCATAGAGTTCTCCCTTGTGATTACATGTATGTTATATATTGTGTAATAAATATTCAGATGCAAAAAACATACAGCAAAGGTACAGTGCATACTCTAAATAATATCACTAATCTTAGAGGCTCCTACACAACTGTTCTCAACCTGAAACTTCATTTTCACTATCAATGAAAAGACTTGAAACTATAAAGTCAACCTTGGGAAGACTATCTTGGTGAAGAAATGGGAAAGTTTTGCCAAGATCAAGTATTTAGTAAACAGTAGATAGGATTACTCTTTGTTCTAAGACACAGCCTAATTGCTAAGTAATTCTTCCTACATATCTTCACAATAATCTATTTATTTCTTCCATCTTCAATAAGAAAACTTTTAAAACTCATTTGAGGCCAAATTAGCCAATTTATATTTTATCTACTATCTGCTTTAAAGATCACTATCAAGCATTCCCTTCCCATTTAAAACTAATTACCATAGTCTTAACATACATCAAGAACCAAATGTACCAGTGAAGTTTCTCCTCATAGATCTAGCAAATTCTACTAACTGTAGGGCCATTGGTAGTTCCACATATTTGAGCTGAAGTTTTAAATACATCAAATTATTTTCAAACAGAGAAAAATAACACATTTACTTCTGAGTGTTAGGTCAAAATGAAATAATTATTTATAAGTACAGCATGCCACAGATAAGCTTTAGATATTATAAGAGCTTGAATTTTGCTAAATTGGCATGGTAGGGTGAAGTGTTATCTCATTGTTGATGAAAGGGTTGTAAGAAAAAGTAAGATAAGTATACAGCTACATTTTCTTAATTTATTAATTAGAGGCATCTGCTCTAATGGTGTTTGTAAGTAGAATATCGTGTATGCACCTTGTACCACAAAAAGCCACAATGAAAACAATATGCAATGTATTAATTGTTGAATCTGTCCTGCTGATTTGATTTGAAATTGTCTCATTGCTATTTGTTCTTTAATAAAATAAAATAATAAAGGAGGAAGACAGAAAAAAAAAAAGAAAAGAAAGGGTTATAAGGAAAATGGTAGCACTTTTTTTCTCTAATTTTTGATCTACATACTTCAGCTGTTAATGATCCAGAAGAGAAGCTTAATCATATATCATATAACAGAGGCAGTAGAGCATAATATCACTATCTGTCTGGATACCAAATGACTTAGACATAACATGCAACAGGTATTTTCCAACAATTGTTGACATTCTGAACTTTAAATCCCTATAGAATGTGGAAAACAATTACACATTTTTACATAGAAATTTAGAAATCTAACCATATACAGAATAGCAGGACAATCCAATGACATATTTTGGCCCTAGCCCTTCAAGGTCAGTGAGGACTTGGGAATAAGTGAACCTGTACTGTAACATCCTGTAACTCAGTGGTCCCAAATTTTCTGATCGAGGACATTATGGGAATCACAGAGGAAAGTGATTAATGATGTATAGTGTGCCAAAGGAGAGTCACATGGAGAAAAAACATTCTCTCAGTCTTTCACAAAAAGCAAATTGAACAAGCAGTGGCCATGACTCCTCAGATGGCTGACACTGTCAAAGATCTACAAGGTGTTGTACATGGTTTCAGGGTAAATCCTGAGAGGATTTGACTGACCTTGTCGATACAAAGTTACATTCTTTGTTATATAGGTCTTGCTTTAACTTGGCCTTAACCATCCAGAAGAAAAGTATAATCATGAGATAGCTATAAAAAGCTCAAGTCAACAACTTCTGACATTGCCAGTTCTGTTGATAACTATTACGGACTATCAGAGTATGTAGGGTTATTTTGCTGAATTCATGCACCTACAGTATTTGAATGGCAATGGAACACCCATCTCTGACAAAATAAAATAAAAAAAAGAGGGATATAAATGAAGGACCATTTTGTAGTGAAAAAAATATATCTGTATATACAAAATAGTCAAGATAGATATACAAGTACTTTCCCTTAGTTCAGTGAGAAGAATGATTTGTACTAACAGTGTTTTGACAAGATATCATGTCTGCATCCTGTACTCTGAATAACTGCTTTGATGACAACAATATGCAAAATATTAATCATTGTAACTGTCTTATTAACATATTTTGAAACTGTCTTATTGCTATTTCTCATTAAAATTAATAAAAAAGATTAAAAAAATAAAATGGTACAGTGGCAATAAAGTAGATAAAAATTTAAACTTCTCTAATCACTTTTTACTAGGAATCTTTAGTGCCCTTCTTTTGGAATATTGTTGTGGATAATGAATTCTACATTCCACAATTATTGTAGTTTTCAAAAAATAAAGGGATAGGATCTCTACTAATAAAATGAAACAATATAAGATTGGCTTTTAGGAAAAGAGATAACCAATAGGATAGAATATCTCTAACTGCTTTCTAAATAACATCTTTGCAAGATGAGAGATGATTTTATATTAAATAAAAAGGGCTGAATGTTACAAAGAAGAGTGAGAAATCCAAAGTAAAGATTACATATAACTGTGTTCCAATTTATAATGTACTATAATGAAAAACAATTATTGTACCCCTTCATATTTTCATATTGCATTTGTATATGCATTGCTTTAAAAATACTAATTAACTAGGAGAGAAACACTGAAACAAACTCAATTTCTCTCTAGCACAACACACTACACTTCAACACACTGCAGTTCAAATCTCAGCACATGGGCCAAACTCAAAAAATTATTTAGCCTGATGTTATTTTTATAAATAACAGACTTGAGGCTGAAGGAAGTTCAATGATATGAGAAAGTAGTATTACTTAGCTCAGACCACTATGACAAAATATCATAGACTGGAGGTCTTACATAACAATAAAGATTAAGGTACTAGCATGTGTGGCTACTGGTTAGGCCCCTCTTCTGAATGGTATGCAGCTACTTTGTTTGATCTTCACATGCCAGAATGCAAACAAGATTCTGTGTCTTTATTTTCTTATAAGGACACCAAATTCCTAATAAAAATGCCACTCTCATGACATCATTAAAAGCTAATTACCTTCAAAGACATAACTGAGGTTTGGGCTTCAGCATATAAATTTTGGGGACATAACATGTTCAATCTACAACAATAACTTCATTTTTGCATGTAAACATGGACTAGAATCCAGTCTTCATGGACTAGGTCCAGTCTTCTTTCTGGACCAATATATCAGTCTAGTCTAATTTTCATTTCTTAACTTTTTAAAATTAATTGTGGATTTAAAAAATAGCTGAAATAAAAGTAGGAATTAGAAAAAAGAAAAGCAGAGAAAGGGAAATGAGACTGGAAATTTCACACAGTTCTCTATAGTTGTTTGTCTAAAAATTTCTCTATGTATTTTGGTGTCCATTTCAGACCATTAAGCTGTGGGTCTCATAAATTATGGGTCTTAACAACACCTGCACAGAATATAGATATCTATGTTCCAAACCAATAAAATTTCTTTGCTGCCAAACGAATCCATTCTGGATGCTCTTTGCTGTATCTTTTTAGATACAATCAATTGAATGGTTGATGAAATCCTTTCTACATCAAACTGTGATGACATCTAACATTTTATTTATATATCTAGAAGTAAATAGAATCAACAGCTGCGAAGCAGTTTCAGGTAGAACCAACTACAGCAGGTAAGCTCTTGTGAAGGGAGCATTATCTATGAGGTGAGGCAATGAGACTGAAAACTATCATTTCCGTTTCTAACTCGATGATTTGGAGACATTGAACTCCTTTGTTTTTAAACAGATACAGTGAGTATAGAAACCTTCTTTTAAGTGTTATCAAATAATGTTTCAGCATGTACTGATAATTAGAGGATGTTTGCCTTTATTTCTATGAGACATTGTCTCATTGTGTAATTCACACTGACCTTGAATTCACTGTGTAGCCCAGGTTGAAACTGCCTCAGCCTCCTGAGTTCTGGATTATAGGCATGTACCACCATGCCTGTAAGGATCTTTGTTCTTTAAGGTAAACAAGTATTATGTATTAAAAAACAAATTTTGTGGTGTCAACATAACTAAAAAGAAAAAAATCTTCTCCACTTCATCACCCATCTTTCCTTTTCTACTATAATTGATTTTAAATTTTTCCTTATCCTCTCATGAAAAATAAATTACATCAAGAAGATAATAGTAGGGCTGAGGATGTAAGTCAATAGCATAGTATCTTCTGGGCAAGTGCGAAGTCCTGGGTTCAATTTGATACAAATAAAAGGTAATAGTGATAGTTGGATAGTTGGTATATTTGAAGAATCACTAGAAAAGTCTTCCCTGAGGAAAAAAGCCCTTTAGGCTGTCTCTTAATTTGCCTCAGGGAAAGCCTGCTTCCTACCCATGGTTCTGAGGAATTTGGGTCTTCAATTAAAAGTAACTGCAGGAGTTCCAGCACGCTCCCAACTATTTGAGTTATAATCCAGTGGTTGGCACATTTGTAACTGTGAGTAGAGAACAGTAAATTAATGGAAGAAAAAAAATGAACATTTATTTAATCTTCTTTATAAAACTTGCAAAATATTACTTCATATTTGTCATGCAATTCATTGAAAATGCCCCAAATTTTCAATAAATGAGGAAGCTGAACATTAAAGAGGTCAAAAATCTAAGCTGATTTATACATGATACGGATATAATCCAAACTTATTTATTTCCAAAAAGCAATTTAGTACTTGATTTAGTAAGAAATTTAAAAATATATAGTAGTAAATGATAAATATTTTAAAATAATTATTTTTTCTAAAAATTAAATTTCATAAATGGAGCAATAAATATTAAAAGCTAAAATATTATGCATGCATAAAAGCTAAAATTTTCCTGCACAAATAAAACTAATGCCAAAACATTAATATTGTACATTGAAGCTAGATTTCTTAAATAAGGATTTTAAAATATACAATTTTTTAAGGGCTGGCCAAATAGCTCAGCAGATTAAAGTGTTGAGGTTGGCCAGAGGTTAGATCCTGGGCCTGCCAGGCTGGCCTCACCCCCAGGGCATACTGAAACTTGAGACTGGCCTCTGTAATCCCAACTCTTGGAAGGCTGTAAATAGGCGGATCATGAGTCTAACCTAGTAGTGAGGCCCTGACATCCTGTAGACCCTTTCCTAAAATTAAAAAAAAAAAAAAAAATTAAATATATTTAACATACAAGTTTGCCAAAGAAGAATATTTTCTGACTTAACAATTTATATGGAATTCACTGTTTTCCTCAAGTCTCAAAGAAAATTAGAATGAAAAACAGATAGACAAACCCTACTTCTTTTTATACGAATGTCTGGGAATTATTTCCTCAAAAATGAAAAAAGAATGAGTTTATCACCCTAAAGAAAAGATATTTGTTGGTGGTAATAAAATTCCAGCTTTCAAGTGAATATTAAATTTTGGAAATTTGTATTCATTGCTATGAGCTTCACAGATTCCAAAGTATTAGATACATATTTATAGTAAGAATGTTTGTGTGCTAAGTTAATGTGTTTTTTTTTTACATCATACAATGAAATCTGCCAACAGTTGAAAGATCTGTATAATTTAGTAAATCTATATTGCTCATACAACTGAGGCATGATATTATAAAATAATGTATAGGTGAAAGTACATTCAAAATGCACATATGATTAATGGATCTTCATGTGACAGAATACAAATCTAGCAGAAATAGTTTCAGATTCAACATATGAAGAAATTGATGTAAAAAGAAAAATACAGGGAAATTACCCTCTTGGGCCCCACTCCTGTACCTCTCTTGGACAGGAGCTTTCTTTCCCTCAATAAATCTATTCTGCTCATAACCTCCATTTGTTCCTAAAATTCATTCTTAAGTTTTAGAGAACATGAACTCGTACAGGTCAGGTCCAGAGATCATTTTTCCCTATGTCATTTGGAGGTCACCCACCCAAGATCAGTTTTTCTCCCTGTATCATTTTGGAGGTCCCACCGAGATCACTGGACAGAGGTATGAGTTTGCTTTTCTTTCATAAATTCTGAATTGGTACTTTCTTAGGTAACAAACCTCTGTTTCAAATGTTTATATGTCTTTGCCCATTGCTATGGTTGTTCATGCTTTGCCTCATACAGTTTTGTTTCACAGTACTGTTAAAATGGCTTGCAATTGTTTTTGCTTTGTCTTTTACATAGTTTTGTGAAAATGTTGGTCAAAATGTTGGTAAATCTTAAAACATGGAAATGTTATAAGGTTATGATATTTCTTCAATGGGACATTTTATTACTGTTGTGTATTTGTATGTGTTGCATTTGAACTAGATGCTAAATGTACTGGTATTCCTTGCTTGAATTTGGATAGTAGGGCTTGAAGGAGTGATGTTGGGAGTCCTGGTGGATTTCATGTAAAGTTCTGTAAAATGGGACTCAGCCAGCTCAGACTTAGAAATCTACATGCCTGTATATGAAAAATGGGACTCCTTTTGCCAGTTAAATGACATTAGGTCAGCAACTGTTCTTAAAGACTTGGAGGACAGGTTTCACTGGGATAGACTGGTTCTGATCCCCCTCAACATGCTAGAGGGAATGTCAGGCCTGCTCTGTTTCAGTTTCCTTCTTTTGACTCTGCTCCTGATTTTCCCACCTCTTTGTTCTCTCCTTTTTAGAGGCATTTAAAATTGGGAAAACTCTGACTGTTCCAACTAAGTGAAGCCCTTAGAAAATGAGTGTTTGTTAACACCGAAGACAAGGAAGTCATTTTAGAAAAAGGACACATACCCCGTCTCTGGGTCAGATGACACAAAGAGGACTATGCCCATCCAGGAGGACACACATAAAAGCCATGTCCTGGCTTAGTGTTCTGGGAAGGTCTCCTTTGGGAGGCTAAACCTGAGACACAGTGGAGAGAACCAACTTCTGGGTGACACCCGAAGGAGCTATCTCCAAAAGCAGCACACTTTGGGACCAAAACATGTTTAGTGGGAGGGAGGATTCAACCTTTTCTCCTAGGTCTAATTATTTAGGTGTGTAAGAGATACATTATGGGCTGTAAAGCCTTTATTGTAAAGTGCTAGGTAATCTTATTCAGGCTTTTCACTATCCCTTATAGAATTTGGACAAACAGTGGTTACTCTGCTGGCTAATAAATGCTCTTAGAGCAGCTGCCACTTTTTGAAGCAGAAGACAGGTTTCCCCAACTGTTCTTTGGTGAATTCCCATTGAAACCTATGGCTGATGGAATGTAGACCAGAGAAACTGTTGGATTCTTTTCTGGAGACACCTGGTGTGTGAGCCAAAAGAAATTGAGAATACCTGAGGGGTTATGGCCATACCCAAAGGTTCCTTGGTGGAAACTGGCTCTTGACTACTGAAAGATCTCCACTTACCTATTGTACTTTTTCTCTCTGCTAGTAAACTAGAAATTTTACCTGAGACTTTCAGTAGAACAAGTTAATGAGTCATTCTTCAGAAATCAGGCTGAGAAAACTTGCAATAGGGGTTATTAGGGGATGTTTACATCTGAGCTTTATATGCTAACTAGCTGTATTGTCTTTACCAACCTGTAAAATGTGAATGCTAGATGATAAATATAAGTTAAACCTGCGAACTTAAGGTAAAATCTTGTCCAGTTGCTAAAAATGTTTACCTAAGTGATTAGATGGGAAATGAATGTCTGGAGACTTGGCTCAACACGCGGGGCCAAATCCCCCCAGTCAATAGTTCTATCTACCTCTAGAAGTGATATCATTCTTTGTAAGAAGTGCTCACTTCCCATTGACCTTTTATGCCATAGTTATGCTTCTTTCCGCAGACATTCTGGTCACTAGATCAGTTGTAACTTATATTCACAAATAGTCAGTAAGAGTAAGAGAAGGGTTTGTGAGATGGTCAGGAGATAAGAATCTGCACCAGTTCGAGGGTGGATAGGCTGGTGGGACCTTGTCTCCCTTCTCTCCAACAGGAGCAGCCACCTGCTCTGGAGAGGGTTACTTAAGGGGCACCTTGGGGGAGGGAATCAATTAGAAATAAGGAAGGGGAGCACCCTAAAGTTTCTTATTGTATTCCAGATATGGGGATCTCACTGTTAAAGTCTCTTACTCCTGTAGAATGTGTTTCATTAGACACCGAAAAGACGTTTGATTCTTATATGCTAAAGAGCTGTTTAATCCAAATGGAATGCAGAGGAAAGTATAAATTATGATGCTATTTTATAACAAGAAAGATGATGTAAAAAGGAAAATGGTAAAAACATTTTAAGATTTGGTTTGTATTAAAAAAGTATATTATTATTTAATAAAGTTTTGGAAGTGCAGATGTGAGCACCAGGAGAACCAGGCAGTGCAGGTACCTGAGACATCACTATGTTGGAGCCTAAGGACAAGGCTGCAGTAAGCACAGCCTCACCCACCATTACTGAAAGTAAGGTTTCCCTATTTGCCTTACTAGTCTAGAGGGTGTGGACTTCTAAAACAGCTGTAATCCAGGTCTCTACAGGGCTACACCCATTGTTAGCTGAATCTGTGCAAGCTTTTCAAGGACAATACCCTTTAAAGAAAGAAGACAATTTGTTCATGTGCCTTAGATGACCCTGAAAAGTACACTGATGGCTTTAGAGGATTAAACCAAGCTTTGACTTTTATGGAAATACAAGCTACTATTGCATTTCAAGAGGAATATTATATTGTTATAAGGAGCCAAAAGATAGGCAACCAGTGGAATTCCACTGGAGCCTGAGCAGTCAGTGCCCTGCTGGCCTAATTGCCAGGCAGAAAAACTAAAAAGGACATTTTCTTTCAAGTATGTATTTTTGAAGGTCTAAGAACTTAACCAAGCCTTCTAGTTATTTTAAATTTTAGCTACTTAGTAGGAGAAAGATACATATCCCTCTGATTTCTTATAATGTTTAGTATATACACTAGTAAAGCATACTTCATGAGATGTTAATTAAATACAGGAACAGATCACTGTTTCAGATATTAGAAAACAGCTACAAAAGATAGCTTTTGCTCCAGACAACTCATTTGGTACTTGGGTAAAAACTGTTTAAGTGTTCTATAATTGGAACTGGGAGAAAACCAGGGAGAGAAAACAAAGGGACAAAAACAGCTGCCTTTGTTGTGGTTTCAAAACAGACCCTAAGTCTGATTCTGTAGGCTCCAAGAAGAGCTCAACAACGACGAGGTTCATCTGCTGCTGCTGTCAGAAGCCAAGCCACTATAAGAGGGACTGACTTAACAAGCCCACAAGCCATGCCCTGAATGCCAAGGAAGCCACTAGAAGTGAGACTGCACTCTGAGGTGAAGGCCCCAAAACTCAGACTCAGCTTCACAGATGGTCCATTAGGACTGAAGTGCCCAGAGCCTGCCTCTCCCTCTGGCCAGACTGTTATCTCTACCTGCCAGCTCCAAGGAGGAGCCCTGAGTAATTATGACTAGAGAAAAATCCACCTTATTGCTGGACATTGATTGACTCAGGTCTCTTTGTCCTTCTCCAGCCCTGACTTTCCTTCTAGTCATTGTACCTCAATAGAAACAGACTTTAGAAGGCATCTTGCTTTAGCTGTAGCTGAGCTACTGTAATATATTCAGGTTGCTTACTAATCAAGATGATGCTGAGACTGACATTTTATAAATGTAATGTTGTTTGTGTACAAGATTTAAAAGATATTTCATTGGTTCAATCTGACTGAATGCTGTGTGTTTTATGGTAAGAGTATGTTATGTTAATCTGGTTGACTTCTGACGTAACTCAAGTATTTCATGCTCATGTTAATACAGGTGTGATGTCTCTTAACTAAAGGTAGAGAGACTTATAGCAAACTGTCAGACTCCATAAATAGGTCTAACTTAATAGTAAGTTGCAATTACTAGGTCCCAAAAAGTTTATAAACGTACATGTTAGCTGGAATGTTCATGCTTTGATTATATGTGCTCCAATTTCTCAGAAAATTTGTTCTTTCCTAGAGGATACCAAAACCCAGGTAATTGTGCAGGTAAAATCTATAACAAATATGCTAAATTAAGATGCCTTTCACTGGGATCCACCAGATTTTGTCTATAGAGACACATATTAAGGTCTTAAAACTAAAAGTTATAACTTGTTCAGTGGATTCCAATGTCTGACACAAGCAGCAAAAGTAAAAAGGGTTTACAAAAATAAATTTGTATAGGTTGATAAAAATTGCTCAGAAGGTGTCTCATAGTAAAAAAGAACGGAATTATAGATGGGAAATAAGAATGGCAATTCTAGCAGCCTACAAGAATGAAAGCCAATCAGGAAACAGAAAAAGTTATGCTTTCCTAGATCTGGATAGAGAGAATGGACATTTCAAGGAAAAATGTCCAGAGCTCTAGAGAAGGAAAAAGAAAGTGTTTATGATGGAGTCAGAGGAAGTTTCAGACTGAGGTGGTTATGTGTCTTCCCTCTCAGACAGAGGGAACTCAAGTTAACTGCAACATAAGGAGAAAGCCTGTGAAACTTTCAATAGATGCTTATGCAGATTTGTCGGTAGTTACACAGCCAGTGGCCCCATTTACCAACTGGAGAGTACTTGGTGTTTTCCGTATTTCTGGCAATTTATGTGCCCCAGTAATAATAAGAAAGGCCAGTTTGTGTGAAACAATACACAATGGTCATGGGAGATAAAGGGATTAAACCTCACATTTAAGAGATACCTGCTAATGGACGTACAAAAAGTTTTTTTTCATAATTATCCTGTTGTGATTATTTGACCCATGCATGTTTGTTTCTTTGACTTTGTCTTCTCCAGATTCAAAGCTATAATGAAAATGCCTATTCTCTACTGAGGGCCTTTAGATAAAACTTCTCAAGAATATATCTGACTGCTGATCAACAACTACGACCCCTTTCAGCGTGAAAAAGCCAGAGCGGTCATCGCCCAAATCCCTCATGGCAGTTCGGGTTACTTCTTCAGAGGGGGGTATGTTTTAGGCAGCTGAGTTAGAAATATTCTAGGCAGTCAGACAGGGTCAGGCCCTCAAGGAAACAAGATGGCAGACAAGGTGACTTTGTAACTTTGAAGAAACAGACACTCCCTATGGGCCACACCTCAAAACCAAGACAAAAAGAAGAAGCACAGCTACACACTTCCCTAGGGATGGGCATCAGAGATTGCTATTCTAGGTAGGTATCAATCACTTTGAAAGAGCCTAAATGAGTCACCAGCCCAACCACCAACAGGAACAGACCCTGTCCCATATTGATGCCTCCCTTCCCATATACATGACTCGCTTCCCTATTTGTTCCTGAATTTAATTAATTTTACCTGAGCAATGGTGCTTGTAATCTCATTGGCTAACCATGGTTTTGTCCCACCTCTTGTGGAGAGAGTTCCCATGTCTTTACCACCTTAGACCTGCCTCACCACATGACTTTGCTCTATAAAAGTCCCTGGAAGAGACATCTTCCTGGGGAACTACCCTCTTGGGCCCCCTTCCTGTCCTTTTCTCAGACAGAAGCTTTCTTTCCCTCAATAAATCTATTCTGCTCATAACCTCCATTTGTTCCTAAAATTCATTCTTTGGTTTTAGAGAACACAAACTCATACAGGTCAGGTCCAGAGATCGTTTTTCCCTATGTCATTTGGAGGTTCAGCTTATCGTTTGGAGGCCACCCACGCGAGATCAGTTTTTCTCCCTGTATTACCACTATGTTTGAAGACACCTATTATCTCTGCCCTTTCTAATTATGGAAGGCAATAAATATCTTCTTTTTAAACTTTTATGAGCTATTTCTTTTTTTTCTTTTTTGAGACAGGGTCTTCAAACTCACTTTGTAGCTCAGGCTGGTCTTGAACTCACAACAATGCTCCTGCCTCAGCCTCCCAAGTGCTGGGATTATAGGCATACACTAACATGCCTGGCTTATATTTCTATAATATATGCCAAAAATATTCCTAGACAATAAAGCATGTAATACCTAGAAGCTGAGTATTTCAAATAACAGATCTTAAAATGTAACAGTTAAGATGTGGTAAAGGATTACCCCATTCCAGACCAGAAATAAAACATAACTATTTATTGGATAGCAAAATGTCATTTAAAAGATGACTTAGGGGCTGGGGAGATGGCTCAGTGGAATAAGCACTTTCCTGGCAACTGTAAGGGTCTGAGTTCAATCCCTGGTTCTACAAGAAAAAAAAAAAAAAATGACTTAGATGACTGAGGTAACTCAGTAGTGTAAGTGCCTGTCTGGCAAGCACAAGGTATCAAGTTTGATCCCCAGTACTGCATACTGCGCTGGCCCCAGAACCCTGAGGTGAGCCCTTCTGGCCCCGTAACCGGGTGCGGTGGTAAACTGGGGAGGCTGAGACAGGAGGAGCACTATGAGTCGGTACCAAATAGTGAGATCCTATATCCAATGATTTTCTTTTTTTTAAAGATTCTTGATCTATCTTAGAGTTCAAATCATAAACATGTCAAAGATAGAATTTTAGAGAATCAGGAAAAAAGTGGCAGAACTTTTTAAAAAATATCTAAATAAATGCCAGTGGCAGAGCTAGAGCTGGTCACTTTCAGTGTTCCATGATGTCTCTCTCTCTCTCTCCAAATCTGGCAGTTCTGAAAGCAAAGAGAAAAAGAGTCCATCCTTAGTAAGAGTTATCATTTCTTTAAAAAAAAGAAAATCATTGGATCTAGGATCTCACCCCATGATGATGAGCAGCAGATATCCATGTGCCTTGTCACTGCAGCTGTGTAAATCTCTGTCTTCTGCTAAAGTTAATGCAAGGAGAAGTATAATGAAAAAGGTTGGTATTCTGGTCAACTTGGGAACTGGGGGACTACTGATAACCACTTGTTGCTGCCTGTACATTGCTCGGCTTGCAGTGATAACGTTAGAACTCTTCTACAAAACCTATTTCCAGGAATTCTACCATGGAGGGGATAATATCTGCATAAGTATATCCCATTTTTTTCACAATGCCAGGACCAGAGGGGAATGGTAGAGCATAGGGCTGACTGCTAAGAGGCAGAATCACTGAGAGCTAGAAGTAATGGGAAGTGACTGTAGAAGAACACTGGCTGCCATTTCAGGAAGTAGCCAAGAATTTAACAGACTTGTCAGCAGCTAATAGGTCCATCAGGATAGGCAGTGGCATTGGTTGCTAGAGAAATGCCAAGGCTCACCAAGCACATCTGACAATCTGAAAATCATTAGACAAATTCCAACTGTTCCATCCAGTTGGAAAGAGAAATTGAAATGTTAGTGTTGTTTGAATGAAAACCTCCCTAGGGTCCCTCTGTCTGTCACATAATTATGCGTCATAATGGAAAAGGGACTTCCTCCCAGAATGCAGTGAGGGACCAGCAAGATACTTGAACAACCATCAGGTCTGGCAATCCTTGTTCTCTCTGCCCAGCAGCATGATATAATTGTTTTATTTTTTATGTAAATTTTTTTATTTTTTGGAAAAAAAGAAAACAATTTCAAAACTAAATATGAGAATAACAACAGATTATACACTGTACATGTTAAATCAGAGTAGTTACTAAAAATAAAAGGCATTGGCAAAAAGTTCTCCTAATGTTATTAGCACAAAGCTTTCTTCATAATTGACTTAGACTTATGTTTTAGGCAGCTGAGTTAGAAATATTCTAGGCAGTCAGACAGGGTCAGGCCCTCAAGGAGACAAGATGGCAGACAAGGTGACAAGAGAAATTAGTACTATGACTAGCTTTTGTTTTTCCCCCTTTACCACTTTCCCCTTTCCTTCATTCTTCTCCCTCTTTCCTTTTGAAATATTTCTTCCCATTTCACCGTATCTATGTACATTTGAGGCCTTATTTATTCTTTCAGCTCCTCATGCCAGGGAGGCAATACAATGTTTTCATGTATCTAATTTATTTCATTTGTGAGTAGATTTCCCTACAATCTAAATATTATTGCAGCTAAATGTATTGAAGATGACAGAGAAAACATGTATCCCACAGTCCCCTTAGAGGTGATGATGTGTCCAGTATGCAGATCCATCTCCGTGGCTCTAGTGCAGGTTTCTTAACTTCTCCTGCCCTCAGATTTCTCAACTGTTCATGTGGTCTGTGGTCATACCCACTCCTGGTCATGATCGTGCCAGGCTAGTCTAATAAAATTCTTTCAACAATGCCTATCTCAGAGTAAACACTAAAGTTGATATTTCTACTTCTCCTAACCTGATACAAATTTTTTACTGTTGGGCATGTACTCTCATGAGATCTTCCTTTTCACATACTTTTTTTTCATTTTTCATTTAATTTTATTTTATTTTTGGCTCAGTAGAATAAGCCCTTCCCTGGCAAGCACAAGGGTCTGAGTTCAATCCTCAGTTCTGCCAAAAAATAAAAAATAAATAAAAGATACAATTGTTATAAACTCAAGTTCACTACTAGTGGTTGTCCTCTGCTTTTCCATCTGGATGTTTTATTATAGCAATAGTGTTTCATTTTTTCCACTGCAAAATGGCAATGTTATATATATGCTTTAGCCAAGCCACGAGGATCTACACTTAACCTAACTGAGAAAAATGGCCTTAGGAATTCTGAAATTGAAGTGGAATGCAGTCACCAGATAAGCCCAAATGTAGTCAGCCTTTAGAGGGGAATACAGGGAAGATTGCCCTATAGAGGCATATTTGAATCTTTTTTAACAAGGCTTATTTTAGAAATTTTTATAAATGAGTAAATGTATGTAGATGCTGGCAGCCAAGAGGCTGGAAACATAGTGGGAGAGGCAGTTAACCTATGTTGTTTTGAGCCTCGAGTCTCTTTAGGAGCTCTCTAGTCCTCATTCTAAGTGAGGTGTGTGCGGTGTTGATCCCACCACCCAGGTCTTGGGAAGCTGGCCCATTAAGCACTGCATTTCTTCAGTCCTACCAATTAAGTGGAAGGAAGGTCAGGTAACCAAAATTAGGTCAATAAGATCTTTCCCAAGAGCTTTTGTTGGAGTTATTAGAAAACAGACTTTGTGATTTTGTTTTCTCCTAAGAATGCCAGCTATCAGAACAATATAAACCCAGAACTGCTGCTGTCTCCTTTGCCAAGCTGAGGGGACAGCTTGGCCCAAAATGGAGCCAGCATCTATTTCAGTAAAGCAAAGAGGTGAATAAAAGGATCTTATTTTAAGATCCTGGATACTGTCATAACTAACAAAAGACAGATCAGTTTCTCAAAATATTTGTGTCAGTACATAGTTTTTTTTTCTGTTTAAATGTGACTAAGTTGAACTTCTGGCACTTTGAGACAAAAGAATCCTCAGAACACAAGTAAAGTGACTTTTATTTAATTTAAATTCTGTCAAAGAGAAGTAAATTGTCACCTACAAACACCAGAAAAGAGAAGGGGAAATATATACATACAGGATGGCTTGGATAATTGTTCTGCTGATTTCTGCTGGAATATTAGAAGGAACAGTTAATGCTTATTTTTTCTCTCTCCTTTTTAATTTTTTTATAATTTTTTGGCCAATTTTGCATTCTTATATCTGGTAATCTGTCTGAGCAACTAATCTGAAGATAATAATATGCAATACAAAAGATATCGTTGAATTCCTATAATTTTGTTTAGTAAAATTCTGCACCATTTTTATGTTTTTTAATAATTTTTTAATATTATCTTTTTTTAAAAAAACTGATGTATTTTCAAAGTCTAATTTTTTTAAGAAGTGTAACAATTCAGGGCAGGAGTCACTGATTAAAGAATGTTTTGGGGGGTTAATCACAGTAATCTACGATAGCATTACTAGGTAACAAAGGTCACAAAATTGTATATTAGAGAATTAGAAGATCATCAACTGAGGCACAGTGAGGAGAGTCATTTATAAACGAATGTATATAATGGCACTAGTGATTGATTCTAAAGCCTTTGCACTTAGCTATATCTCTAAATCTTTTTATTTTGAGGACAGGGTCTTGCCAGATTGTCCAGGATGACCTCTAGCTTGCAAGTCTCCCACCTAGACTCCTCAATGCTGGGGTTACAGGAGTGTTCTGCCATGTCTGGATTGTTTATATTCTACTGTGTTCAAAAAAGTTCTGTCCCTTTGCAATAAAAAGCATTACACTATGTAATGAAACTCCTAAAACAAGTTACACATAAAAAATCCAAATAATAAATGAGGTAAGGGCCGGGCGTGGTGGCGCATGCCTGTAATCCCAGCACTCAGGAGGCTGAGACAGGAGGATTGTTGTGAGTTCGAGACCAGCCTGAGCTACAAAGTGAGCTTAAGGCCAGCCTGAACTGCATAGTGAGACCCTGTCTCAAAAAGACAAAAAAAAAAAAAAAATAAATAAATAAATAAAAAAAAATTAAAAAGAAAAAAAAAAAAATGAGGTAAGAGAAAACTGAACCAAAAATCTTGCACTAAGTCTCTGTACTAAAATTAAGTCCAAAATTGGTTTCTAAGGTTTTAAAATGGCAAAGCAAGACAGACATTGAGTTCTGTAATATGGCTTTCATAAGAAAATACTTTATAAGAAAAGATTATGTTGTTTCTAGCACTAAGTCTAAAAGCAACTTATTACCTACCTGTTCATTAGTATAAAACAATAAAGACAAGATCCTTTAGCAGAAGTTTCACAAAATGTGTAGAAATGTTCACTTGTTGACTCTTACAAAAAAAAAAAATTCTTGATCCTTGATTAAATCTCAAGTACCTGTATAAAACTGTAAATCTATCAAGGCAATTCAGATAGGAGATTTGAAATAATAATGGATGCACAGGGTGTTTTTAGTAATCCACCTTGAAGTTTGGCACATTTTGGAGAGTATATTTTAAAGGAAGGGACAGTGAGGGTGTCATATCTATTCAGACTCCTTACAAAATCGATTGACCCATAGTCTCACAGTGAAGTTTATAAACCAACCACAGAAATGAAAGACTAAGAGCAAGAATAGGAAAGTAAAAGCCTAAGTAGGTTGCTCACTAAAACCCTATAAAAATATATCAAAATCTTAATTATATTTGTGATGAAATGGAAACTATATACTGCAAACATTCATAAGAGCTTCAAAGAATAAGATAATTTCAGAAAAGTTAGAGTCCTTAGAGCAATATATATTTAATACATTTTTCACTCTTCATAGCTTTAGTCCAGGTTCTTGTTATGCAAGCCTGGATGTTTTGCATTTCTTCTCCAAGTGGCTTTATTGTCATTCTTCCTCTTCCTGAATTTCTTTGACCATGTAGATTAATTCCTTCTAGGGTATACTGTGGTCTGTATATTAATTTTCTTTTCTGTGCCTGAGCTTTCTCATTTATCTCTTTGATGTTGTTCTTCTTAGCCCACTGTGTTCTCCATAGAGGACCATCTCATGCTCAAAGGGAAGCCCTGGCAAATGCCTCTAATTCTGCCTGAAGTACAGTTTTCTTTCCACCTGGAGAAGGTCCCTTGGTAGGACATTATTTACATTGTACTTTTCAGATTTTATTTACTTTTTCAGGTTCTAATACTAGCAAAACAATACAGTGTTTGCACATGCAAGTCTGATTTATTTCACTTAAGAGTATGGTCTTTAGTTGCATCTATTTTCTGATAAAAACCTTAAATTTATTCTTTTTTATAGCTGAGTACTTTGTGTAAAACCACCACATCATTCTTATCCATTCAGTTGATGGTCATTTGGGTTGCTTCCAAGATTTAGCTATGGCAAATTGTTATCCTACCCTTTCTATTCTCACTCCTGCTTGGTCTCCTAGACAGAGGGGAACTAGAGAAGTAGTTTTGATTCCTCCTTCCCTCATTACACAGTTCTTTTTCAGGAGGAACAGCAACTTAACTCATAAGTTGGCAACCTCCAGTCAGGGCCTATTTTTGCATGCCTCTATACATTTACAGTTGGAGAAAAATGAACTATAGGAAATACAACATTTCATGTTCATATAGAAAAGATTTTTGAAGACAGCTATTACGGTTGAATTGTGCTTCCCTACAATTCATATATTGAAATCCCTACCTCCAGTACTTTATAATGTGATCTAAATCTGCAAAAAGATCATTAAAGATATAATTGGTTATACTGGAGTAAGGTGGGTCTTTAATCCAATATTATTTTAAAAGATACTGAGCAGACAGAGATGCACACCTAAGGAGAAAATTGTGTGAAGATGGAATCAAAGATCTTAGTGATGCTTCCACAAGCCAAGGAATGCCAAAGATTTTCAGCAAAACACCAGAAGCTAGGAGTGAAGCCTGGACCAGATCCTCCCTCACAGTCCTCAGAAGGAACAAACTCTAACACTTTTTGATCTCAGACCTCCATCAGAACTATAAGCTGGTAGATTTATATTGTGGAAGCCACCCACTCTGCAGTACATTGTCAAGGAAGCCCTAGCAAAAACTATAGGAGTGAAATAGACTGCTCATTCATTTACAGGCTACTGCTGCTCTCAAGCAACCATCTCAGAGTTGAGTAGTTGGAACAAGAACCACCTGGCCTCAAGGCCTAAAATATTTACTATCTGGCTCTGTATGTAAAGTTTGTTGATTCTTGACTTATCTGACTGTTAAGATCAAGGAAGAGGTCACGAGGCATATTAGCTACACTTTTTATGTATTTCTTCTCTGAAGTCCTTCTCTTTTCCACAGAAGCCTGAATATGTCCAGCTGTGCACCTAGGACCAGAAAGTTCTATTCAGGATAAAAGTAGGGAAAATTTAAGAAGGCAATTTTGGATCACGACATGGTCTCCAATTTAGTTTTATCAGCCATAAAGTATTTATTTGATTTCCTTCTGATACTTTTATCTATCTCTCAGTGGTTTCAAAGCTGAAGGAGAAAGGGTTGTGATTCACCAGCTTCCACAAATCTCAGCTGCTTCCTCCTATGGCAAAAGAGTGTGCAAATCCCATTTCCTTCTTGACCTTGCTCCAAAAAGGAAGTGAGCACTGATTTCTTTTTTAATGTGGCCATATCCTTTCTGAAGGTACAATTTCCATAACTCACTCCTAAAGTCTATGACATATAAAACGATCTGTACTAATGCTTATAGAATTTAGGTACTTCTTCATGCTAAATTATGTTTATGAGTACATGTTAAGCTATTATAATCTTCCTTAAATTATGAGCTTCTGAATACATTTTTGTTTCAGTCAAGACTTAGTTTGTTCAATAACCAGCAGAACTATGCTTCTTAATGTGCTTCCCTCACTGATAACAAAAACCCTACTAATCTATTGCCAACAACTGTAGTCATGTTTATTTAATTTAATCAACAAAAGAATCTTGATGAAAAGATGGAAAAGAAACATAAAATGTAAGAGCTTTTGAACTTGAGAAAATATTTTAATCACTAACAAAAAAAATCTAAAAAATATACTTTAAAAAGTTTTCCATCTATACCAGCAGTGGTGAAGTTTTTAGAGTTTTCAAGGACAGCAAACATCAAGATTTGGCCTGCATGCCATAGCTTCATCACCACTGATCTGTATGCTTTGTTGGTCACTGATCTATATGCTCAGTGATTTATATGGAATAGCCATTTCACAAACATTTTCTCTGTCATAGGAAAGAGTATGAAAGGAAAGGAAATTGAATTAGGAAAGGACTTTGACATTGAGACAAAAAAAATCTGGCTTTTTTCAATGATGTTCGCAAAGTGAAACAGAGGAAACGGAGTCAGTGTATAGGGCGGGTTGGCCATCTTGGCTCAATCATCAAACCAGGGACATGTCTGGGTGGGAGGATGTGAAGGGTACGCCCTGCAGAGTCAGTTGCATGGCAGGATCTGAGGAGATTCAGAGAAATAACTCATTCAAGAAAGTTAGCTGTCACTGACAAAGAATGCAGCAATTGGGGGAAATGGTGTGAGACTTGTTACTTGACTTCTCTGGCTCAGTCTCTGTGGACTCTTCAATGAGAGGAGGTTACAATAAAATGTAATGAAAGTAAAAAGATCAGTTTCCTCAAAGATTCTGTTGTGGCCAGCATTTAACAACCTCAAATCAACAGAAGTGAGAGTGTAAGTGTGGGACAATGTACACTTTCCTTACTCAATGGACACCTTTGTAGTTAGAGTCTGTGCTACATGTTGGAGCAGGCTGGTGTTGGACCCCACAAATTATCACAGGCAACCTTCATATATATATATTTTTTTTTTTGTCTTTTTTTTTGAGACAGGGTCTTCCTATGTAGTTCAGGCTGGCCTTAAACTCACTTTGTAGCTCAGGCTGGTCTCGAACTCACAACAATCCTCCTGCCTCAGCCTCCCGAGTGCTGGGATTACAGGCGTGTGCCACCATGCCCGGCTCCTTCATATATTTTTTCAAGGGTTTCAGCTACTTTATGATATGTGCAGTGTTAGACATATGATAGAGTCCCATCTGGGTTATTAAAACAATTTTCAAAAAATTAAACCAAACCAAACATAAACCAATAAACAAATGATTACATTATTGGCCATATGTAACCAACAAATCCAAGTTCCAACCTATGAGAACTCTTTCTTTCCACACAATGCTGCAGCCAAGATTCTTAGGGAACAAAGACTCTGAGACTTTTAGAACAAGTGGAAGAAACTGAAGAGCTGAAGAAACAGGAAATATGAGCAGAGTCAAAGACAGAACATATGGTTCCAGTAGTTGCTGCCAGCTTCATAATCTGAAAAACACTATTTATAAAGAAGACATGGGAGAGGAGGTTATATAGTACAGTAGAAAGGAAACATTTAAATTTGGTTATGTCAAGTGTCTACTGTTTGCTATTGATTACTTCATTCAAATATTCTAGCTTCAGTTCTTGCATCACAACATAGATTCTTTCAAATATTCCAGCAAGATTGTATTGAAATTCCAACAGGATTCTCAAACAAATGGTGAGGAAAAATCCTCTCCTTTACTAAAGTGGTGTACTGTACTTACACAAAGTACTACAGAATAGGATCTTTGTTACAAGGTCCCGAGTCCACTGATTTATAGGACATGCTGTCAAATAATTCATTCATCTCTTGGTGAAAAAAAATGTGTTTGTGTCTTCCCAATTCATTTCCCAAGAAAGCAAATTTTCCCATATACATAATGGTTTCCACAAAACCTACAGCTGCTCGAAATGACTGTTTTTAGGAGCATCCATGAACAACTGCATATTTCAGGGGGATACAGGTGGGATGGTGCAGCAATAACTGGCATAAAAATTATTAAGGGTAGAAAAATCTTTGGAGTAATAGAAAATGGGGAATCATAAAATCTTGGCCTAATTTCAACAGTTTTCAGAATAGAGTGTGTGATCTCTTTGATAGTGATAATGATAGCGATGGTTCTACTGGGAAATCTTAATTTAAATTATCTGCCAATCTCTATTTTGTGTTTCCAAGAAGACCCATTTATCAGTTTTATGAAGTCACTGAAAGCCCACATTGAGGGGTGGAAAAACTCATTACTGAGTATCACTTGTCTTCACACTAAACCTATAATGAAGACTTTAAAAAAATGAGCAAAACTGTTTTGATGAAACAAAGCTCCAGTTGTTCCCAGCAGAAAGACTGTCCCTTTTTCCCTTCATTCTTTCAGTGTTGCCCACCAAAGGGAACAATTTCAAAACTTAATACTTTTCTTTGATGATGTATTTTCTGTGAAATAGTCCTTTCTTTAGTCAATAATTGTAACCCATGAATGTTTATGAGTTTCATAGTTACCAAAGCAATATATATATAGTAAATTATATATATATAGTAAATTATATATATGTATATATATATATATATACATATATATATATAATACATATATATATAGTAAATTAGATGGTGAATCATGGAGCTTGCTGAGACCCACATAAATAATTATGCATATTAGGTTCTGGAGTCTGCTTCACCCTTTAGATTTGTACACCCATGGGCTTGGTTTTTTTTAAAGTCTTCTTCTTTAGACATCACCTTTACTTCAGTCCTGTTCTGAGGGCAGAGCTGTTTTTCTTACTTACCTTATGAAAACCAAGTTCATTGCTGAATAAATTCTAAGTTTATCCTTTAATTAAAATTGATCCCTTACTCCACCTGAATCTCATTCAGTAAATTTTGCCTAATTCATATCAATCCTCTTTGGCCAGTCTATTTATGTGGAATCACTATACAAGGTTAGTTAATTTTCTGAAATGTCTCTCATTATTTTGTGTCAAGCACCTACTACAGTCAGAGCACCGCAGCAGGTAGTCAGTCACTTTTTTTTTTGGCAGAGCCGGGGATTGAACTCAGGCCCTTATGTTTGCCAGGGAAACACTTATTCTACTGAGTGATCTCCCTGACTCCTTTCTCTCCCTATTTTGTAATGCTCTCTCTAAAATTTTATTTATTAAGAATACAGAAATGTGTTTACTCATCATAAAGTCCTCCTCCCTAGTCCTCTCCCAGGGCTGCTTGTCTACCAACCACATATACCTACGAAACACTTGAATTTGGCTATTCCAAATCCAGATATACTACATGCATAAAACAGATGATTGATTTTGGAGATTTATAACTCAGAGGAAAATATTTCATTGATAATTTTGTATTATCAGTTCATGTTGTTTATATATGCTGATTTCAGGAAAATGTTATTAACTAACTTCACTTGTTCTTTTTACTGTTCCAAGTGGCTACTAGAAAAGTGTAAAATTACATACATGGCTCACATTACTATCCTACTGCTAAATGAAACCCACATTTCCTAGCACATTTTCTTTTCTAGGAAGCATTAACATTACCACCAAATTAGCTAAAGCCCAGTTCCTTGTGGTAACCTCTACTATAGCCAAGAACAGTTTTTGAGCTCAAGAAAGTAATTTAGGCCATTTGTAAGAAGAATGTTTGTTCTGAGGTTATTTCACTAGAAATTTAAAAACGCTTCTCTTGTAGCTGACATAGTGCCTGCAGATTTAAAGTAGGCAGAATGGGGGCAGAATGTTCACAGACATTCTCGCTTGTCTAGAAAGGCACTATTGACTTCCAGGATAATTATGTCCAGTAAGTCAGTTCTACATGGAGTGATATAAATTCAACCCTGATATGCAAGTGTGTTCCTAAAGGTTCCTCTGAGAATGTAGAGTTAATAAAAATGTGTGGTAAAATCAGTTGTATTTTTCTTAAAGGAAGTTCACAAGCAGAGTCAATTTATCCCAAGGGAACAATGGCGTTGGTTACTTCCCAAGTGCTTGACATTGACAGCTAAACTTATTCTCTCAACTGTGATTTGCCATTATTTTTAAACTTCTGACATTTTTATAGAGAAATCAATTCGTGCAGATACATTTATGACAAAGCATCTTCTATTCCTCATATATGCAAACTTGACTCAAGGACCAGATTACCCAGAATACAGAGTGGTGGTCCTGCATCTGTACTTCCTGCCTACTGCTCCTCCCTGCCAGGGTTTTGTTTTCTATCTTTATATTGTGTTTCCTAAACCTATCATTGTAATATAAAAGCAAGGAGGAAAGGGAGGATGGGGGAAGGAAGGGGGGAGGGAAGGAAAGGAGAGGGAGGGAAGGATGGAAAGGAAAAGGGAACAGGAAAGAAGGAAGAAGAAAAAGAAAAAGATTTGTAGCTTTAATGATCTCATGTGATTAGAGGTAGGGGCATGAGAAGACTGAGACAGCAGCAGGAAGCTGATAGGAGCCCATACGTGGACACAGAGCTGAGTGTCCCTACCATTTTACCCCTGGCTCTTAAACTATTGCTGGGGCACTATTTACTTTGTTTGTGTTTCACCCAAACTCACTGCCAGGATTACCCCTCACCACAGATATATTTGGACAGAGAGAATCTTCTAAAGATGTAAATGTTGGCAAGAGTGTTAAATGGCTTTCAGTACTTTAGAACAGTGGGAATTTATTCAATCAAAATGCCTTTCTACTTTGGACTCATTGCTTGACTGCAGCAATGTAATCTAAAAATTAAAGATTAGAGCTGGGCATAGTGGCCCATGCCTGTAATCCCACCACTCAGGAGGCTGAGGGAGGAGGGTTGCAGAGTTTGAGGCTGCTATTTGTGGGACTCCTTAAATCCACCAAGATAATGTCTCAGTGGCAAGGAAAAAAAAAATCTATGTCGACACTTTCAAGTCACAATTTTCTCCCTTGCAGTGAGGCCATTTCTCAAAATTCTTCCAGTAAAAAACCTCAGAGACCTCTGTTTTTAGTATTTAGTGATGCAACAACAATTTATGGTCCTCAGGAGAGGAGGAAACTTCATCTTCAGTATAGAAGTTTGAGAGTGTGGTGAAGACAACACAGAGTAAAAGTGAGTGGCATACTAAGGTGATCACAAACTCATCTGTCCTCCCTCTCTCCAGGAACAACTATGTATTACTAAAGAAACTAAATGTCAGATTGCTGAAGTTTAAAATCAGAATCCACAGTAACTTTTGCACTTTGTATGTCCTGACGAAGACTTTCCTGGAGATTTACTGACTCTAAGGTCTTCTTTGTTGTCAGAGACCAAATTTATTTCTATCATGCAATCAGTTCTTACTCACGAACTATATAATCACAGTGGATTTCCTCTCCCACAGGTCACTTAAGGTCACGACTCATGCTGGCAAAGATTCTCTCTTTTACCAGTGCTATCCCATCACCTTCTACATCTGATCAGGGATTCTCATTCTCCACCATCTACCAAGCAATGCCTGACCAATCTGGCCTACCCTTAGCAGGAGTGATGTTAGGCTAACATAGAAGAAATCTCCCTTTGTGTGTGTGTGTGTGTGTGTGTGTGTGTGTATGTAGTAAAGTGTCTACAGGGTCTCACTATGTAGATCAGACTCATAGTGATTCTCTTGTTTTCAGCCTCCTAAATGCTGGGATTACAGACGTGCACCACCATGCCCAGTCTCAGTGTACCCCCAGGTGTGGTCAGTGTGGAACTTGTGCTTTAGTCAGCTGAGTTATCTGGCCAGGCTATCTCCCTTATTCGTGATATTTTTTCTTAGTAAGTTTCCATCCTCTTGTCACTACCTTTCTGTTTAGCTGTACAGTCTCCCACACTGTAAAATTCCATTGCTATTGTCCCTTACATCCCTCTTGAAGTGTTTTGAGTAAATGTCACTGAAAATGTTTTCTCTAACAATGCCCAACTCAAAAAGCCTCAGAAAAAATTATCCCTGATGGCTAAAGTCCCAGTTCTATATTCATAATACAGAAAATCAGCAATAGACCTTGATATTTCTCTAGTCTTTTTGTAAGAGGTGACATATTAGAAATATTTCTAAATTTAACGTCTTGACAACCTAACATAAAACAACAATTTTGCAAGGTTCTACACAGAATAGACTGAAAAATATATACAGATAAACTCATTCAATGTTTTTATGTTTTATTTATTTTTGAGACAGGGCTTTGTCATACAGTTCAGGATGCACTTGGACTCACTTTGTAGCCTGGGCTGGCCTTGAACTTGTAGCAATCATCTGGCCTCAGGCTCCTGAGTGCTGGCTTATAGGAATGTGCTATCACACCTGGCTTATCAATATGTTTTTAAAGCATTGAGAATGCATATCCTGCTTTGTTGGTAATTGTATATATTCTCTAAATATCCTCTTACCATAAATATACAATCATTTTCAGCTGCCTTCTGCATAGCTTTTAGCATAAGCATGTACTGCACACCCCTGTGGAGAAGAGAATTTATTACAATAGTCAATGCTGTTATCCATTTCAAGACAGAGGACACTTGTGTATTTTGTGATACTACAAAACAAACCATAGTGAAAGTTTTGAATTTTTTAGATATGCCATGTTTAAAAATATTTCTTAGAAACACGTTTGCTTCGAAGCTAAGATGATTTCAAGGGTAGATATATCTAGTGAAGGCTTAAAGAATGCAGTGGTTACATGTGGCTTGCAAGTGCATATTTTCTGCCACGCAAATGGGCTGTGTCCCTGAGACAGATGTTGTTTTATACAGCCATGGCTTGGTGTATATTAGCTTTGGCAAATATTCTCAAAATCTGTGAAGGACAAATGGAAGAACTTAAAATATTCTAAAATTGTTAATCACTGATTTAATCATAGTACGTAAACTATTGCTTAAGTCATTACTTGGAAAAAAACAGTACTTATCCCTTAGCTTACATCTCCGGAGCCATTGTGTACATATAGATAGTCCCTAGGGAACTGCTGCCTTGGCTGGGTAGCTAAAGTAATTCTGTTTCCATTACCACTGATTGTGGGAGGATATTTTTCACATACAGTCCTAATTCCTTTGACCATGCAACACTACTTTGAACTTCTCCCACTGTGGCTCCCGGACAAGGATCCATATGGTATTCATGCTGGAAATAAAAGCAAGGAAGTTACAAGAGGCAGGATATCCTCCCCCAGCACCACCATCTGAGGCTTTTCCTCTTGCCCGTTTTGATAGCTACCTCGTCTAGCTAAGGCACTGGCTCATTTCCACACTTGCTTTATCCTAACTCTTGCAAAGCCTACAGATAACCCTTAATTCTTCTTTATCTTATCTAATTAGATCTGAGGAAATTCATTGAACATAGGTTGTGTCCACAGTATAGAGAAACATTACTTAACGCCTATTGTTATGGCTGCTATCTATATTCTGCCCCCTTTGTATTTTTGGAAGGTGAATGGATAGCAGGAGAATATACTCATCAGTGGTTTCATCTACTAATGAGTTCTGTGCTGTTAGGAGGTGGGGCTGAGTCAAAAAGGAGGATCACTGGAGGTGTGACCTGGAGGGGCTTTCTGTCTGCCATAGGTTGGGCACCTTTCTCTCTACCATGTCCTTCTGCCTTATCACTTCTGCTTTGGAGTTACTTAACCATGGACTGAACACACACAATAAAATAAACTCCTATAAATTGTTAGCATCAGGTAATTTGTCCAACTGATGAAGATGTGGCTAAGACCCCATTATCTATTTGTGTTATTTCTCTCTAACATTATGTTGGAAAAATAAAGTATGGGTAGGAAGATAATATGCAAGAAAATTTTACTTTTCTCATTATCTTTTTTTTATAATTTCTAGCAAAAAATCTTAAAAATTTTGCAGAAAGATGTTTTTGTTGGGATTATGTTTCTCCAATTAAAAATCAAGAAATTAAAAAAAAAACAGTAATAGTTGAGAGTAGAGAAAGTGGCAACATAAAGGATGTTATGCTGCCCAAAGTCTGATACTCTCCGACAAAGTAAGGGGCATCTAAAAGTCTGACATACATGAAAAAGTTCTTCTAGAAATTTCTACTAGACAGAGTTTCTTTGTCCCTGACAGTTCTTCCCTTCTTGACATCCCAATTATAAATTCATTGATTGTGGTGTGAATGTATATGCATCTTATTTTCCAGTAGTAAGTCTTTACAAAAGATTAGTTCATATATATTTTAGGAGCAACTTCTATTACTGCTCCACAGCAGACAGGAGCTCCCATAATCTAAAGTAGCTAGAACATGGAATATTTTCAAGCCTATCACTGAAGTTACAGAGATTAGTAGCACATTCTGAACACCAAACCCCTTCAAGCCCATGAAAGAGAAACTATTTGCTGACCATATAGTTGAGTAATCCAAAGCACCTGCAAGCAGGCGCAGGGGTCAGGAGTTCTATTGGCAGGCCTGCTGTGCCAGCCCCACCAGTGGGGCATGCTGAGATGGAGATTGAGACTGGGCATGTTGGTGCAGCACTTGGGAAGCTGTAAACAGGGGAATCACTATGAGTCTGATCTATTTGCGAGACTCTGAACACACTGTAAGCCCTTCCCTAAAAATAAAAAAAAAAGTATGGAAAATAAACTAATAAAAAGGGAAATCCAAATCAAATAAACAATTGATGCAAAGAGAAAGAGAATGAGTAGAGATCTAAGGATCCAGTAAGTAAAAGTCAGGGGAATCAACAAGGAGACTGCAGAAGTACACATGATTAAATTATGAGTTGCTTTGTTTAACAAACATGAAATTTTGAGTTTTTGCCAAAGGCAGCATGAACACATTGGAGGATTTGCCATATGACAGAGATATGATCGGACTTAACTTTTAAAAGATCACTTTAGTTGCATTTTTAATAGTGGATAAAAGGTTTTTGATGCCAAAGGTAGGAGACCAGTTAAATGGATACTTTTCAGTTAAGATAAATCTGATTCTGGGCAGTGGCATTGGAACATTAGAAATGTGGTTGAGGTGAATTTGGTGACAATAATATTTTTAAAAGAGTGAACCAGATAAATAAATAAACCAAAACTAGCATGACTAGGTTTGTGATTTGAATGAGTTAAATGTCTTTCACTGAGACAGAAGATATGAAGTTTAAGACTTCGTATACTGAGTTTGAAGTACAAAGGACCGATTGTTTAGTGAAGTCAAGGGCAGTTAGAAAGCTTGAGCTCACAAAGGTGAGGACGATACAAATGTAGATCCTGGATTTCGGGTTATGCACCGTTGGGCAATTCATAGCTCAGTCTTTCCTGCCCTAGATACAAATCCCAGCACCACCAGATCCTGCTACCTCTACACTTGCAAGTGTCGAATTACACATACATCACAACTTCATGGGCTTCAGAAATGTGCCCAGTCTGCTCTTTCAAATCAAGAACAGAGAACCAGAGTGAGAAAACTGTCAGATTTTCACCTGGTACCTAAGTGGTGCAGGCTTACTTTTGAATATCATTCTTAGCTCTAGCAACATGTCCAAAATTTCCAGTTAACCTGTTGGGAACCATGTTATAGCCTATGATATCCCATGAGGTGTTGCGATGGCTGACTGACCATGTTGACTTGAGTAAGAGAAGCTCAACCTAAACCCAGTTTTATCCCCATCATCTTCTTGTGCCTTATTTATACTAGTAGTTATTTCAAAAGATTTGTCCCTAGAGAAATGCTACCTAAAAGGAATGGACATGAGTAGTTCAAGTAATTCCACACCCTAGGGTGTGAAAGACCAATCCTAGATTAGCTTGCTGCCTGGATGGTATAAAGGGGAAATGAAAAAGAATGGATCTGTTTTTCTCTCTTTGGAGGAGATCTACTCTTCACCTTTCAATAATTTCTTATGTATTTATACATCTTGTGTTAAATCTATTTTTTTAGTAAACACTGACTAATACAGATGTTTTTCATAAAGACTGAAAAACATGCCCTCTCTGGTATTCACTATCTTAAAGACTTTATTTGGTCAGCAAAAGTTATCTGTAAATTCAAATTATTGGTCCTTATATAAGAACACCATTTGTACCTGGCAGCTCTACCTGGCACTGGGACTGAGCCATTTGGTTTGTGTTTAATGGGAGTATTTGAACCCAGTTTTATACCTGAAATCTTCTTGTAACTTATGTATACTAATAGCTATTTCAAAAGCTTTGTTCCTAGAGAAGTGCTATCTAAAAGGAATGGACATGAGTAGTTCAATCAAAGTTGAAGCCCATATTCCAACTTTGGAAGTTTCCTACTGTAAGTGCATTTAAATCTTGATAACTAGTGCTGTAGCTTGGATATGTGTTGAAAGACTGATTCTCAGCTTGGTGCTACAGTAAGGCAGCAGTACCTTTAGTAAATAAACTTGTCGTCACTGGTGATGTGCCCTTGAAATGAATATTAGGATGCTAGGTTATTTTTATACCCCTCTTTCCTGGTCATGATGTGAAGGTTGTCTCCATCACTTCCACCATGATGTACCACCTAGCTACATGCTCATGGACAACAGGCCAACTGATCATGGACAGAGACCTTAGTCAGGCTGACATAAACAATAAGGCTTAAACTCCTCTATTCTCTATCCTCTTCACAGTGCTTGATCCCAAATGATCTTTTCTTTGGTATTAGACAGGAATAGAGAGTCCTCTGTTTAGCAGCCAGGGCAACATTCAGAAATGAACATGTATTCCTCTAATGTGTTATTCAGGGAAATAAATACTGTAGATCAGGTACATTATGATGAACTGGGTTTTTTCAGCTAGCTTTAAGGATATACGAAAATGATAATAAGCCATAATGAATGGACTCACATTAGGCTGACATAAACCTGTGAGGAAAAATTTATTTGTTTTTTTTTAAACTTGAAAGAATTTTAGTCAGTGTCAATCTTCCTACTTTGAAGGCTTTGTTTTTGTGAGTATGGAACTAAAAGTGATCTGACTCTAGAAATTATTTCCTAGAATAGGAAAATAACAAGGAAAACTGTCAGAATCCATTATTCATCCACCTAAAGATTCACAGGTACAACATTAATGAAATTGTTCTCCTGCCAAGAGGACCCCTGCCTGTACACTGTTTAAATGTAAATATCTTGGGAAAATGCTTGTGATGCACATTCATGGTGAAACAACAAAAAAAATTACAAAGCGTACAAAGAACAATAGTAATCTGAGTATTAGTATTTTTCTTTCCCATTCCTGTTCTCACTAAGAACTGAGAAGTACAATTATATGATTTTTTGAATGGGTCAGAAAATTAAAGTTCCTTGCTTCTTGTACATTAATACTTTATGAAATTAACCTGTTTCTGTCATGAATGAGCTAATTTGGGAATAAGTTATCTTCCCAGTGATAACTAAGAGTTTACTATAAAAGAAAAAGAAGAGGAATAAAAAAATCTATTAGAAAAGTAGCTAGGAGAGGTCTCAACTGTTTCTTTAATAAATTAGATTCCCTTATGAGGCAATAGGTAGTGAATTATACTATAACACTAAAGGTAATGGCTTTCTCCTTTTTAATGTTCACTGTTAATCTTAAAAAAATCAATTGATATGCAATATGTACTTTCTTCTTAAGGTAGCTGTGCTCTAAGAAAGCTGGCAATAAAGTTTGACATTACGTATTAGCCATCTTTTCTCTCTCTTTCTGCCCCAAAGCGGTGCATCTTGGAATGCATTTTTCTTATTTACTTTTAATTTAGAAAGCTTTCTAAAAAACTTTACTTTTTAGAACTCTTTTAGGATCATAGCAAAATTCAGAGAAAGGTACAGTGATTTCCCATATCTCCTTCACCATCAACCTTCCCCACCAAAGGGGTATCAACCGATGGGCCTACTGATACAGTAAAATTCCTCAGAGTCCATAGTTTACACTTGAATTCATTCTTGCTGTTGTACATTCTAAAGATTTTTGCATGTATAACATGTATCCAGCACTGCAGGACAATGTCAAGTATCTTCACTGCCCTAAAAATCCTTTCTGCTCCACCTACTCATTCTTTTCCACCTGACCCTTCAAAACAGTGATGTTTTTGTTACCCAAACTTTGTCAGAATGTCCTGTACTTATAATTATACAGTGTGTAACCTTTTCAGACTGGCTTTTTTCGCTTAGTAATATGCATAGTCTTTTGCAATGAATATCACAAAAGTTTTCCAGACCTCACATCTCAGGTGCTATTATGAGAGAGCACACAGACTCAGTCTCAGTGACCGGTTTAAACATATGGTCAAGTCACTGACTTTAAGTAGGGCTTCGTATCCACATCTGCTACCTGAGGATAATATTAAGATTGATCCACTAACTTTACCACTTTGCGAAGGTTAGGGTTTTTTTTCTACAAAATACTGGTAATAATGCCTTGTAGGGCTGCAGAGCTGTTGGCAATGTGTATAAAGGGCTTACCACTGTGCCTGGAATATATAAAAATAGTAGCTACTAATGTTATTTTTATTACGGTATGTGCTGAATATTTCCTATTTAAACATCTGAAACTACTCTTTTTCACCCTAACTGCCTGGTTTCTCCAGGAATTCAGACAATTGGATGTCCCAGAACATGAGAAGGTGAGAAATAATTCTTACTCTCCTAACCTGTTCTGTTTGTCTATAGTTTGGCATAGCTACCTTTGTCCATTAAGGCCAAAGATCTGCTGGGAAAACTGCTGAGCAACCAGTTAGTTGTCTTAGCATCCTGGTTTCTTTTAACTTCGCCTACATCTTTGCAAATAATTTCTTACATTACCCTTCTCAGGTAATTTAAAATGTGTTTCCTAATTTGTGTCATGGTTATTATCCTTTTTTATATCATAAAGAAGTCTATATGTCATAAGTCAAGAACCTTAGGCAACTTTATAAAATCTTGGAAATAATTATTTAATATACTTCTATACCAATATTGACTAGGATGTATTAAAATCTATTTTTAGTCTATTTTAAAAAAAATTAGAAAAATTATAAATATGATTAAAAATTACAAAATATCCATAAAAAAACCTAGTTAATTTTTCCTCATTTTTAATGTAATAACAACAAAATGACTGTGTATTATTGGTAGTGCAATAATCTCTATTGGTGGAAAAAAAGCAACTACTTAAAATGAATTTAATATTAACAGTTGATGTTTTCATAGGTGTATTTCACAACTTCATGTCTCTTTGCTGATAATCTAACTTATGGGAAAACAGACTAGGAAGACTTTTCTCAGAATGTCCAAGGAAATTTGCAACTGCAACATGTTATTTTCACTAATTATGGAGAAATTCACTGATGTGTATGTAATTCCCTATAGTGACTCTACTTACCACAATGGACTAATCATGGTATCTTAATAGCAAACAGCATTCTTCTAATTTTGTAAATATTAACAAATACAGATTTCTTTTGTTATACTAAAAATGGGCTTAATGCTAACTTTTACTCAGCAGACTAAGCACTTGCTTAGGTAAGCGCTGGGACCAGTGTTTGATTCTTGGTTTCCCAAGCCGCGCTGGCCCCGCCTTCGGGTGTGCTGAGCCGGTGACGCAATCCAGGTGTGGTGGCGCCCGCCTGTAATCCCGGCACATGGAAGGCAAAAAGTAGGAAGATCACTATGTATGTGCGCTGCATGCATAGTGAGACCCTGCACCAAAAAAAAAAAAACAAAACAAAAAAAACCCTTTTACTACAAGAACACAACAGAACCTATGAATGCAGTTTTGTCTTTCCTTCCATGAAGATCACTCAGTAAAGTGTACACAGTTCTTTGCCAGGGTGTTTTATAGTAAATCAACTACCTTAGTTTTTGGTCGGGTTCCAGTTAACATTTGGTTTGGTACACCATTAAGATTCTATATGTTTTCAGTTTTGTTTCTACAAATTTCTTTCTTCTGATGATTTTCTTAAAGGTTAATACTGCCCAGTTCACAGAATCCTATAGAATAGTAAATTTAAACAGGGTTTACACAAACAAATGCTTATTCCTAGACAATAGATCAAATGAGGTAATAAAAATCCATTTCAAAACAGTAAGATTTGACAATTAGCATAAAATATAAGAATATTCTTAAATATTATTTTCTCAAAGGCATTCATGCTTTGTAGATAAGCTGTAATAAAGCCTCAAGAGCTATTTATAAGGCTGGGAACATAGCTCAGTGGGTAAGTTCTTGTCTAACATGCACAAAGCCTTGAGTTCAATCCCTAATACCACACATACACACACAAAATTGTTTATGAAGTAAAAGTTGTTTTAAGTTAACAAAGTAAGGGCTGGAAAGATAGCTCAGTAGTCTAAGCACCTGCTTTGCAAGCACAAAGACTGGGGTTCAATCCCTGATACATACCTTTCCAGCCCCAAGCAGTGCCAGGTACCTAAACTGGGCATGATGGTGCATTCTTGTAATCCCAGAGCTGGGGGTTCTGAGACAGGAAGATCAGTATGAGTCTGAGCGGCTTAGAAAGACCTTGTACCAAATAAATAAATAATTTGAAAAAAGTATCCAGTAAGATTCAATATGTGTTAGGTATACCTGAGGCCTTTTGAAAAGCAAAATCAAGGCAGTTTATGTATTCATGATTGTTTTAACTGAAAAATTTAAAAAAACATATGCATGGCATAAACATGTTTTAAAATATGTAAAAATTATCAAATGGCTAAATAAAACTGTGACCCCATGATACTCATAAGTGCTACTGTTGCCAAAATACAGCAGGTTAGGATGGCTTCCCTCTCTTCCTCTTATTCCTCCTCCTTTTTCTCCTAAACTTTTGACATACGTTATTCAGGAAAAACTAATTTTCTATCACAGAATATGAAATACAAACTCTGGTGTCTAATATTTTTCACATCTTTTTATCTATCTTTTCTCTTCCCAACAACTCTGTGAAATGAGTTTAGTTGGTTCAGTTTGATAAAAAATGTGTTTGGTTGTATGCAGCAATTCCTTTTAACCTTACTGAATTTTGTTAGCTAGGATTCTCTTTTGAATCTCTGTACCCATATTTATTGTTGTCCTCAAGTTTTTCTAAAGATGTTAGTTTTATGAAATAAATATGAAAGCTAAAACATGTTTTAGAAACATGAAATTTCTTCACAAATAAAATATAGAATACTTTACTGCTTGAGAATTACCTAGTTTTGAAAATTTCAAAGAATTAATAGCCAAAACTATTTGGCCCATTGGAGAGAGTACTTTTTCAATAAATTTTTAATTTTTTTTTCATTTTTGTGTTTGGTATAGGGTCTCATTACACAGATCAGAATCCTAGTGATTCTTCTGTTTTCAGCCTCCCCAGTGCTGGTATTAGAGGCGGGCACCACCACACCTGGACTCTGGTTCAGCACGCCCAGAGGATGGGGCCAGCATGGCATTCGGGATAGGGGATCTAACCCTGGTCCCTGTGCTTGCCAAAGCAGGCACTTAGTCCACTGAGCTGTCTCGCCGACCCTTTGATGAATTTTTAAACTGTTTACCCATTCATTTTTGTGCAGCTGTGGATGTACCTTCTGAGAGAATTTTTATAGTATTTTAATATAGCACTGTCTACTACATTTAATCATTCAAATTATTAGCAAATTTATGTATACTGTTGCACTTTCAAAATCATTCTTTTTTGATATTATAGTCTTCTGGTCTTAATTTTTATATTGCTTAGTACAAAGGACCTAGGCTTTAAATTAGACAGCATGGACAAAATATACTGGATCTCAGCCTAATCTTCATTGCTTCTGGGAAATCTTGCATTACTTCTCATAGATGTCAGTAGGGATTCTTGTACTTCCTCTCAAACACTTGTCTATTATTATTATTATTATTATTATTATTATTATTATCATCATCATGATCATCAGCTATATTAAATTATAAGAACTTTATGGTCTATGAGAATAAATATGAGCCTTAACTTACTGTCAAAGATGTAGCAATGTCTGAAAGAGTCAATATTCAATAAATGCTTGTTAAATGAATCATTAATTCCTATGTTTTTTGGCTTTCTCTGCCTGTCTTTTCTCTAAGACTGTAAATTGTAATCAATGTTTACAGTTACACCTATATTTGAATTTTCCCTTCAAAACTCTTGTTAAAATTTAATTGTCATTCTATAGTATTAAGAGGTTGAACCTTTGAGGGTGACCTGGCAGTGAGGGCTCTGTCCCCATGGATGGATGAGTGCCTTTAGTGTGGAAGGTCTGCTATGAAAGTGGCTCCTACTGGCTTTCTGGGTCTCGTCACACACATGCTGTTTTCCTTCCCAACTTCAGTGAGCCATGGAATATGACAGTACGAAGTTTCTGGCCAGGTGTCAGTGTTGTGCTACTAGCCTTTCCAGCTTCCAGACCACGAGCAAAAATACTTATGTTCATAATTACTCAGATTCTGAACACTCTGTTACAGCAGCAGAAAATGGACTAAGACAACGTACCATGTTGAAAGAGTATTTAAGTGTATTATGCCTGTAGCCAGAGTGCAGGTTTCAAATCCAGGTTCTGCCACTTACTAGCTATGTAGCAAGAAAACTACTTTCCCTGTCTATCTCTCAGCTGTTTTACCAGTAAATCTAGAATAGTGTTTCTCATTCCCTGAATTGTGGAGAATTTATGCATTGTAAAATGCTTTTTAAAGTGTCTAGCATATTTTAGTGATGAATTAATATTAGCTACTGTTAGTACATGACAGGCAAATGAATAAAAGAATTTTAAAATTCAAAAAAATAGACAATATGAAGATAATATTCTGCTTCTGGTATGTTCTGAGGACCATGGATGTGAGTTATAAACAATGACAATATTATAAAGTGTTTTATTGTCAGGTGTGGTGGTGCATGCCTGTAACCCCAGCCCTTGGAAGTCTGAGACAGGATCACTGTTGAGTCCAAGCTGCATAGCAAGACCCTGTGCCAAATAAATAAAAGATTAAAAAAAAATCTAAAGTGTTCTGTTGGAACCGTTACAGGTAGCGAGATTCAGTGGTCTGCAGCTGGTGAGATAACTCAGTGGTCTAAAGCACCTGCTTAGGGAAGCTTAGGCAGGCACAGGGGACCTTGGTTCGATCCACATGCTGTGCAAGTTCTGTCCTCAGAGTCAACCAAAAAATAAAAAAAGATTCAGTGGCCAAATGAGATGGGGACATTTCTTTCCTAATTAAAAGCAACAGTGACATAACTTACTAGATTTTGTTCTTTGATAATTTTTATACTTTACCTTCTACAAGTAAATAACCATTTACTTTTATATGAGATTATTTTTTAATGTAAATATGAATTTCCCTTCAGACATCATAACTCCATGGGAAATAATCCCTGATTTTCAAATTTTATATTTTTCTGAGTCTTTTGCTTACTTTATGTAATTCATATGTTATTCAAAATACAGTCCATTTATTTTCATCACAGACACCCCCCCAAAATGTAATTTTAATATTATCCTGATAATCATTTTCTAAGGCTTCTATGAATAGGTTTTAGTCTTAGAATATTACATTTCATTGTTGCAGCAGACATCATTGAATACTGTAAGCTATATACAATTGAGCAAGGACAGGAAACCTTTTCTGTTGTGAAGTATAGAAAACCAATAATAAAATTCTCTACCTTATCTCTATCCATCTTTTATAAAGAGAGCACTTAGGAAAAATTTAAGCTATTCACATTTAAGGAAAAACTTAAGCTATTCACATTTATGCCAAAATATCAGGTGTTGCATTATTGACAGCTCATACTGAGAGACAAAGAGCAAATTTCTTTGTACTCATTTTGTTCTTTACAGAATAAAAAGAAATATGAAAATACAGGCACAGGTTAAGATAGCTCAGTGGTCTAAAGTGCCTGCTTAGGCGAGCTTAGGCAAGGACCTTGGCTGATACTGGCACTATATGCTATGCCAGCCAAACCCCCGGGTGGACTAAGCAGGCCACAAAAAAAAAAACCGCAAATACAATTATACATATTTTATTTGCATAAGATATTCAAAACTTTTACTATACAATTTTATTTGCAAAGAAGAATCTTACTAAGTAACTGATTTAGAAATTGAAGACCAAAACAGTTAATCTATATAAACAATTCATTCATTTTAAAAGTTCAGATTTCAAGATAATTGATATACTAAATATTAATATTTAGTTATCAATAATATCTTAAAGTATAAATAATAAAGTATAAGTTTTGGGTCCCAAATATAAATGAAGTAAGCTGAAGGTCAGAACTTAGCATACACTGAAAGTTGTCCATGTTTTTTATCTCTCATGTAGATCTGTTCTACATGTCACAAAAAGAAGTCTATAATAATTAACTTTCAGAGAATATTAAAAACATGATGAAAAAAATGAAGTGCATGTAATAGTTTTCCCCAAGCTGAACTAAAATAATTTGCATTAACCTTTGGCAATATTTCTAATCTCAGTTTTTCCTATAAGAGACTATTTGTCCAGCTGAACAATTAAGATATCACTTAATTTCACATTTGATAAATTAGTAGCTTTCTGGTTTTTCATATGTCCTGTTGCTGGACAAAGTTTCCTCTTCTCTGTCACATTAACTATTATTTACTTAGTAATTATCACAGTGTAGTTAAAAGAGGTTGTTGCTTAAATTTGTCTGTGTGCTACTGGGGACTGAATCCAAGCCCTTCACGCAGAGCCAACTGCCCTTTTCAGTTTTTTTTTTTAATTATTATTTTTGAGAAGCAGCCCAGGATGGGCTCAAACTCATAAAACTTCTGCTTCAGCCACTGAGTGCTGAAATTATAGTTGTGCAGCACAACACCATTTGCTTGCCTAAATTCTTATTACGAAGCTTCTTCTTACTGTCTGCGTGATCCTGGCAACTACTAAATCTCCCAGTGTCTTGCTAACTGGGGATGTTACCAGGAACTACTCATAGGATTTTATTATTTCCCATTTTATTTTTGGTTCATATTTCACCCAGGACATATCCATGGCTTTAAGAAACCAAGATCTAATTGTGATGCATATACTCTATACATGCTACTTCCTAATGAGTCAAGTACTACAAAAAAAGTTTCTCTGGCTGGGGATATAGCTCAGCGGCACAGCACCTGCCTGGTAAGTGCAAGATCTGAGTTCAAGTCCCAGTACCAAATAAAGAAAAAGTCCCCAGAAGCCCAATATGAACAACTAAGAACAAATTGCCATGCTGACTGAAAAGGTCAAATGTCTCTCCTGTGATGTGATCCAAATAGACATCAAGTTAAGGAATAAAACATGAGCTGTGAGAACACAGAAGAATCCCAATGATTTACTTACAACAGTTACATATAAAGCAAGCTCCTATAGTTTCTTTTTTTTTTTTTAACTTGCTCATGTTTAATGTAGCCATATGTATCTTTTCCTTGCACTAAATGGCTTTGTGGGAAAAGTGCATCTTTGGAGTCCCTCATTTCTTGACTATTCTCATTAATTAATTAATTAATTAATTAATTTTTAAAGCATCATCCAAGCAAGAGAAAAACAAAAATATATAGCATGTTTTCTTGAAAACTTCTCATCTAGAAAGAAAAGGTCATGTAGGCAGGTAACATGACAACGATTCAAGCCAAGATATAAACAAAATGGTATGGGAAAAGACAAAACACCAAATGATTCTACCTAGGAAAAAAGGAAGAGTTCATAGAGGAACCTTTAAATTCAGTTGTGGGGAAGAAAATCTCAAAGGCATGGGCATAAAAAAAGAATAAAGAATATTCAATAAATAGTGACAATTTCAATTTCACTCCATCTGATCGTGCTTAGAGAATAGTGACAACAAATGATGTATGAAAAGTGGGTGGGGCTCCCCAGGTAAGAAGCCACATGCTAGAGGTTCAACTTTGTGTTGTGGTTAATGAAAATCCTGTGGTTATTTTACTGTTGCATTACATAACTTGTATAAAAATACAAATAAATTATATCAAAAAGCTTTAAGCATGTTCTCCAATATCCCAAAATTTAAATTGAACTTAACTCTTTCTTATCTCTGCTCATTTTGTGCTTTAGTGCTATCTGAAAACAATATTTGTATTGTTAAGCATATCAGATATAAAAAGCACACAAAATAGATACATGGCTTACTGACATCCTCAATCATGTTGAACTCCACTCTGTGGATTAATGATGGTGTACATAAAACCTACACACATGCTAGGACCTTAGTAAATGGTGGCTATTGTTACACACTCCCTTTCAGTTCAGGCAGAGATGTTACCACACTTCACTGTAAGCTATTTCTCAATTACATGAGTATGTCTCTTTTTTTCCAATTGTTTTCAGAGCTGCTAGAAAGGAAGGATATATCTTCTATTTTATAGCAATCAGAATACTGTTCAGAAATCTGTGCATAGAATTTTTAAAAAAATAATTGATGGATGACTTCTCAGTAAGTAGTGATAAGTGGAGTTATGGTATCACAATAGTAATACTTCAAGGTGTTCAAGAAAATCTTATCAGCAACCCCAAAGTCACATTTTTTGTTTGTTGAGTGTATTTCTCACTTTCACTACAGCCTTATATTGCTCATTATGAATGGAATGTCTCACTGAGTTCCCTACCATAAAAATATAGGGCCAAAACAATTATTAGTTTGAAATACTAGACTTTTAGAATATCTTTCTTGGAATGATACCCATGCTTAATGAGTCACATGACTTAAGTGGGTGATACACTGCTATGTGTAAAATTGCTTTCCCACATTTTATGAATGGCTACAGAAGACTTAGAAAAAAATGAAGTAAAACAAGAGAAGTACATATTTTCTTCCTGGTTTTAAATGTAATCAAATGGGTGGACTTTAAAATTCAGTAAGATTTTATTTCCTTATGAATCCTTTTTTTTTCTTTTACTGTATTTAGGACAGGGTCTACAGGGTCTATAGGGTATCACTATGTAGACTGGACTCTTAGTGATTTGCCTGTTCTCAGCCTTTCAAGTGCTGAGATTACAAGTGTGTTACCATGCCTAGTCTCAAACCCTGTCACAGTGCACTCTGTGGGCAGGGCTGACACACCAGGCCAGGGATTGAACCCTGGCCACTGAGCTCTGCCTAAGCAGGCACGTTAGTCCACTGAGCTATCAGTGCAGCCCTGAGTCCTTACCTCAAAGATGTTTGAAACCACATATGATGTTTTCTCCTGCTTTGTGATCATGTTATGTAACAGGAAAAAACATTTTCTTTTAAAACATGCTATCTTCATGTATAGAACACTGTTGAAATACTGCTGGTAAGGGTTAAGGAAAGTTTCACTTGCCTTTGACTATATTTATCACTCTTCCTCCTCCCTTTGCCTCTCTTCTTCTCCCCTTGTTTTTCCTTGTCATGTGTACCTGTGCACAGGGCTAAAGGTAATTGTTGAATCCAGGATGCTTACACTGAGTTACATCTCTTAAGTTTTTTGTTTTTTAATTTTGATAGTCTCAGTAAGTCACTAAGTTGTCCAGGATGAGTTCTACTTTGATCCTTGTGCCTTAATATTCTTAATTTAGTCACTGTCTAATATAAGCACAACACACCAGGAATTGTGCCTGTTTTGCTATAACATAATAGAACTAATTTTTTCTCATTATTACAGAAGTTTTAGCCACCCATCATCCAAACTCACTATAAATGAAACATTAACCCTACACACAGAAAGAAAAATAAAAGTGTACTTTTTAAAAAAAATTTATTTGCATTTATTTTGAAGACATTTATGAATTTAATACAGAGAAATAGAAAATAAATGGTCTATCATCTAGCTGCTTAAGAAGTCCTATTTGCATCAGTTTTAGAACTTTTTGTCTAACTTGGTACATGGGTGGGAAGAACACATGTTCAAAGCATGCAGCAGGATCTATTTCCAAAAGGTTAGTGCACCTTTGCTCCTGGGACGAGCTCCAGGGCCCAGGCAGTGTCAGTGCCCCTCTCAAGTCTCCTCTGCACCATCTGGGCCTTGCCCACCTCTAGGGAAGTGTCTGCTCACAGCAAGGTTCGGTGTTGCCTTGCCATATCCCTCTCCAGCTAACAAAAATAACAGGCATACAGGATCGGGAAAACTATGAGGAACAGACAGATTAACTGGAAGGTAAAAACCCTTTCTCTCCTCTGGCTTGTGCCTAAATATAAATTCTATTAACATATCTTTTGTTTTATATTTGGCTTTTTCCAGAAAAATGTTTGCATCATTTATCAGCATTATTACCTCTTCTCCTCCTTCTCCTCCTTCCTCTTTTGCTTTTCCTCTCCTCCTTTCTCTTCTTTCTCCTGTTTTCAATGTACACACTATACACACACGTGTGTGGGGCCACATTAGTTGCTTATCTTTTTTGAACCATCCATGCACATGGGCACACATGCTAGTTTGTATAGCTGAAAGTACTTCAGTGGAAAGGAGAGGGGAAAGAAGGACATTTTATACTTTCTCAACAAGTTATGTGCTTGATTAATAGGAGGTAGGGGAAAAAGTGTACTTTTTTGATAAAAGATCTCATTTTTCCCCCTACAAGTCTTCCAAATTGTAGACAAAATGAAAAACACAGTAAAATGTGTTTATTAAATGCATCTAAATATGTTCACACAAAAATAAAAACAAAGATACAAATTGGATATCTTAGACCTAAATCTTTATTCAAACATTATATATGGTAATACTAGGGATTGAACCTATGCCCTTCACACTAAGCTATAACCCCAGCTCTCTCCTTTTTTAAAAGACAGTATCTAGTTAAGCCACCAAATTGCCCAGGATGGGCTTACACTTGGAATCTCCCTGCTTCAGCCTCTCAGAATTATACCACAGAGAATCAATGAAATCAGTTAATATAATTATTTTTAGCAGTTTAAAAATAAAACTTCATAAAGCAGATAATTCAGACAGAAAATTATTCTTCTGAAAAATAGCTCAATAATATGATTTAAAGAGATACAACAAAGTCCTGCTCTGAAAGAGGAGAAAGTTCATAGAATATGTTGGTTGTTTTATACCAAGGACAAAATTATTTTGAACATATAATACTTATATTTTTTCCTCTTATCACAGAAGCTAGAGTAAATACATTCCAGCCCTCAACATGACTATTTGTGCTTTGGGGATAAAGAGAACTTTGCACCCTTATTTATTGCTTCTTATTTCTCTACAATAACCCCATTCAGGAAAATAAAAGGCACATTTGCTTTACTGATTCCTTCTAAGCACATTATCAAGAGCAAGACATCTGCCAGAAAATCTGTACTTAAGCTTTTGGAATATAGGAGGGTTGATAAATCTCTTATAAAACATGCAGAGGTCAGACCAAACCACCCAAGCTAGTTTCCACTATGATTTGGAGTAAGGGCATCTGGTGTCTTTGGAGACATTAATAGAGCACGATTATAGGAAAGTGACTCCAGATTTGACATTTTATTCTTACTGTGTGCATGCATGCAAATAAATTTAATATATATGGTTGTTAAACTCCACTGATATTGTTAGAGTTTAGATAGAGAATTTCTTCCAAATGTTTCCTGTATTCACGAGCACAGCTTTTGGAATGTGACTGGAAGATAGGGGCACTAGACCTAACTGGATGTTACAAAGCAGAGCATGGTTAGAAGGAACAGGTCACTGGAGATGAGAGCTGGAAGGGTACCTCTTCCTCCTCAGCCCTTCCCTTCTCTCTTCCTGGGTCCTATGATGTGGGCAGACCCCTTTCCTCTGCCAGACCCTTCCACCACAGCTTCTTTATGTTGGGGTCTCAAACCATGGGTGGACCCTTCTAAAACTGTGAGCCAAAAGAACCCTGTTCTCCTTTAAGTTGCAGGTGCCAGGAATTGTGTCTCAGCCATGAAAAAGGTGACTTAAGATTTAGTTAAGAGAAAAGGCTCAAAGGTGGAAATGCCTGAAGCAAGAAACGGTGAAAAGAGGACTATATTGTCATTTCTTCACATGCTATGACATATTTCTTAAAGCAAAGAAATTAATAATTTTTGACAGTCTGACTTCATTTGTATGTTTTTTTTCAATAATTGCAACTATCTTTGTTTCCCAAGCTCTTTTTATGATATGTTATGAAATACAAAACAAGCTACCATATAAAATCAAGCACAAGAAATAAAATGTTCAATTCAGAAATACTTTCTTATGATGGGAGAGTCTCCTATTGGATCTGAGAATGTTTTCAATTATTCAGTCCATATTTATTACATAAGCATACACTACTTTAGTGAAGCAGGAATCAGGCAGACATTAGAGATGAGTATCAAAGGAAATATGATAAAAACTGAAGGCAAGTGCCTGGTGTGCAAGGAGCTTTTGAGTCTTTCTAAGCTAGGAAAAAATTTAGCAATCTACAATATTGGTGCAATGTTTAGCCTTAAATAGAGGACAATCAATGCTTTTAAACAGAAGTACAGTATCGGGGGGGGGCAGCAAGTTGGAAATGCTGCAGGTCCTGAATACTATATTAGACAGATTATAGCTATTAAGACTGTTGCTGGGGATACAGTGAATAATCTCTTATAGAAATAAAGTCTTCCTGAATAATTTTATGAGTAATATGAGAAATTACCTTGTAGGATATATATAAATATCTCTTGGAAAGTACATCTTATTTCATAAATTAGGAAAGCTGAGGCTCAGAAAAATTTGTAAAATTGCACCTATACAAGAAGTGAGTGACTTGGAATTAAGTCCTGTTCATTTAGATCATTCTATCACACAGGCACATACCTCTGGGTAATATTTTATGTAGCCATTTCTTGAAATTACAATGAGAAACCAAATTAATTTTTTCAGGCCTGGTCATTTGGATTCATTCTATACCATGCCCACAGACCTGCGGGCAATATTTCATATAACTGTTCCTTGAAATTATAGTAAGAAAGAAAACTTATTCTCCAGGAAGTATATATTTCTTTACTGGCTTCTTTAAAAAAATTATTTCCACTCTGCTAAGACATATATGCTAATTTTTTCTGATACTGGGACTTGAACTCACAACCTCACACTTGCCAGGCAGGTCCTATGCCACTGAGCTATGTCCTCATCCCCTGACTAAAACATATATGATCAAAGTAACAAAGGTGACATTTTGAATTTATAACATCATCACTGCCAGTTTGGCTAGTGTGGAAATTGACCCATCCTGGTCTGTCAACAGAAAGAGTAGAGAATGCCTCCCTGTCCAGAGGACAGTTACACTAACCCTAACATTTGTGGCAAGATAACATCACTTGTAGGGTGGTGTGGTAACTTTCTTTTTAGACAGAAAGTCACTGTCTTTTAGACTGCTTCTGATATGTGGAAACAAAAAGCTATGATACAGGTACATTAAAGGGTTCTTCTACCTTTATTAGTATTCAGACTCTCCAATTGAGGACTTTTTTTTTTTTTTTTTAAATCTGACTCAAGCTTTTGTGAAGAACTTAAAAATCTGGGTAAAATACAAACAAGATTTTTCTTTTTCTAAAGGTATTTTGAGAAGGCAAGATCATGTAGAAAGGTGCAGGGGAACGTGCTCAATATCCTACTGTTTTTTTTTCCCCCAATTTGGAAGCCTTTGCAGAGGCTCAGTAGTCATGCAGAAATAAGCAGAAGAGCTATGAAGACCTCAGAGGAGCCCAGGAGTACTGAGAAAATAAAAACTGGAGTTCAAAGCTCTCAGAGAAAGGGAGGGCCTTTGAAAATACCTCAGGCTTTCAGTTGGAACACAGAAAGGGTTAACCTCAGAGTAAAAATGAACCTGAAATAGATCAAGCCAAACAAAAACAGAAAGTATTTGAAATCATCTTAATTTCATATTCAAAATAAGGTACTCTGCTGTCAGCAGACCTTTTTAACAGAAATAAGAGTAAATTTTTAATAGAAATAAAAAAACAACTCTGACTCTAGATTTTTTTCTCTATAAACAAAACAGCATTCCACTCAGAATGTTCAAGTATATTAGAAAACAGGATAAGTAAATGACAAGAGGAATAATGTCTACAGATGATGCAAATATTGGAACTATCAGACAAAAGCTGTGGAATTTCACTAAACAAGCAGAATCTATAATGAGAATTAAGTGAAATTTCTAGAACTTAAGGGTACAATGACTCAAATAATTGAAATCTTAAATTAAAAATCAGTTATGATAAAATTAGAACTCAAAAAATTTAGTAATAAATTTAACAATATAAGATGTGTATGCTGAAAATTAAAAATTAAACACCAAAATATATGGTGATAAGTGCCATGTCTCATAAGATTGAAAAAATTCACTATTTTTAAGATGCTAATCCTTTCCAAACTAATGGATTCAATAAAATCCCAATCAAAATAGCTGCAAGCTGTTTCAGAAATCAAAACATTAATATTAATATTAGAATGTAAATGAGAGAATGATAAATAGATTTGAGAAATTAGATGTTATTAACAATCTTATTTCAAGGTTTAGAAAACCACAATACTCAGTACAGTGTGGAAAGGGTTTAAAGATACCCATATACTTATCAACTAAATTACACAAAATAAAGATTTAGAAAACCAGCTACTAGAGGCCAGGGAGATGGCTCAGTGGAATAAGCATTTCCTTGGCAAGCACAAGGGCCTCAGTTCAATCCCTGGTGCTTTTTTTTTTTAAACAGAGGTTCCAAAGTTATTTAAAGAATCCAAGAACAATCTTTTCAAAAAAAAAATTCTGCTAATAATTGGATTCGAACTTTAAAAAAATACAAACACCAACTTATCACATACAATGCAGAGAAATTAAATAGCTCATTAATCATGAGCTTCAAAAGCATAGTCAACACTCTACATCACAGACCCTGCATTCATAGATCCAAAAAATGAGAATTTTTTTTTTAAACGGTGTCTGCATTAATCATACAGACTTCCTTTCCTGACATTATTGTCTAAACAATACGGTGTAACAACTATCTACATAACATTTACATTGCATTAGTTATAATAAACTGTGATTTAAAGTACATAGAAATAGTTATGTATGCTACATGCCAATATATCATTTATAGAAGAGGTGTGAATATCTACACATTTTGAAGTCTCAGGAGAGTTCTGGTACCAAGCAAAAGATATCAGGGAATGTCTGTAGACTGCAAACATAAAAAATACGAATAGTTTTATAATGAACTGGAATACTTAGATAAATGAATTCCTAAAAAAATACTTTACAAAACTGCTTTTCTAAAGGTACTATCAAGAAAATGAGTCCACAAAGTAGTAAAAATATTCATAAAACTTCTGACAAAAAATATTTATATGTGAATAATTCCTAGAACTCTACTAAATCAACAACTCAGTTTAAAAGTAAGGAAATGTTTTGAACAGATGTCACAAAGATGAGATACTACTATGCTCCAATGGTTAAAACTAGAGTGAAAATATCAAGCACTGGCATAGACATATCAAGACAGGCATAGTGTCATTAACCTGTAATCACAACAGGCTTGAGCCCAAGAGAGCAAAACAGAAGAAAAAAAAAAAAAAAAAAAAAAGCTGGGATAATCAGTGTGGTGAGTTAATTTACTTGTAAGATCACATTAGTTCCTCCAATTTTTAAGCTACTGTAGGTCAGTACATAGAGATAATTGGATTTTGAGTTTTGTCACATTCTACAAGTCAGACATTAAGTATATTGGTAGAGAAGTGTTTTCAACTTTACTACTTCCCCGTGTATACAGGGTGGAGAGAGAAGACAGGAAAGACCTCATACAAATACAAGGCTAGCCTAGGAAGCACTAAGCTAGATCAAGTTACAGTGGGACAAAATAGAGGGGTTACTCTAGTTTAAGGTTGGGTGGATATTAACTATGGCAACTAAACAGGAAAAGAGCCAAAGTATCTGATTAAGCTTACTACTCTCTTCCATACATTCACTTTAAAGTCTAAAATCTGTTTCCCTATCTTCCCAATCAACCTCTTTCCAGCCTATCACAGCTTTATCTCACAATATTCTTTTTCACAAAATTTCTGTGATCTTGTATCATGATTTTCCTACTTGACCAATGTGTGAACACTCCTGGATGATCTGACAATGGTCAATGTTGCCCAAATATTATCCTTGGTTTTTCCATAAACATGCCATGCATGACACTCCTCAGGCCCCACTTTACTTTCACCACACCAAGACCATCAAAAGGTTTTATAATGAAAAGAGTAAAATGCTCTTCTTTGCCTACCCTGGACAAATTAATTCCTTTTTATTTCTACTTCACCTGTTTCTCTCCGGTATTTCTGCTTAAACGTTTCTACTTCTCTCACCTTGGCTTTCGCAAGTACTGTTTTTAGATATGCCCATGGTGCGCAAAGAACTCTGAATCCACAGAAGTACACCAGTCCTGAAAACTTTCTGTAACTGAGGGCTCTGGGCGGCTAAAACAAAGAATAAAAAAAGATTCACACTAACTTTTATTTTGCAAAATGTATGTCGTTCTTACCCTGTAAGAACAAAACAAACCTAGTGCCCTAGTGGCTTGCCTGTACAATGCCAACGTGGAAAGGGGACAGAATTTGCCTCTGGAATAACCAGTTTTCCAGCACAAAACTTCCAACGCCATACTGTAAATCTTTTTGAACAAAATTTTAGTAAAACTCAAATAGGTTAATCGTTGCTTAAAAAAAAATCCAGGAAATCTACTTATTTAAAATATTTTCGGCTCTACAGTAACTGTCTGTTTGCCAGCACGCTATTTTCTTGTGACACCCCACTTTCTCGGAGTAACAGAAGCTGATCTAATGTTTAAAAGGGCTCACGGAGACTTTGGGCAAATGGTGGGTCCACTGCGCCCAGCACATATTTAGACTGCTTCAGATTATGAAAACTACAGCTCACGACTTTTTTCTCATATATTACCAACTTTCCATAAGGACTTCCGTAAACCTGACTCACAGCCAGAAAACCAAATCCTGAGCGCTGAAAGGACAAAAAAAACCTATTACGCCACCATTTCCGTCTTGCCGGGCCAACAAACGCACAAAAATGGAGAAAGACGCACCCACAGTGGACGCCGAGTCCTCAGCGCGCGCAGGCGCAGTTCCGCCCCGCCCGCGGCGCGCCGGCTGCGACGCTGTGCGTACAACGGAAACCACGCCTGCGGGCGGGCACCGTGCCGGGCTCCAGCCCCGGGCCTGCCGGTGACGCTCGGTTCCGGCGTTAGCCCCTCCCCCCCACAGGAACCCTCCAGAAGGCTTAATATCCGGGCCCGCCGCTGGGGTCGACGCGCATTTCCGGCGGCGGATGCGAAAGCCAGAATCCGGTGACGCCTCTTCCCGTCGCCCCGCAGCCCAGGCTCCGGCTCTTTGTGCGACAGCGCCACCTGGTGTCTCGTCTCCCTCCGACTGGTTGGGCGCGCGCCCTGCTCTCGGAACCTTCCAGAGAAAGTGCGGCCCCGCTCTCCTTTCTTCCGCCCGTGTAGAGGTAGGACAGAAGTCTCCGCCCTGCCGAGTTCCCGCGCAGAAAGGAGTTTGGGCGATCAGAAACGGAGACACGCCTCATATGGGGAACAGACTGCGTCCTTTCTCGAATTTCCAGCCCGGGAAATATAGTGAATTTATTTTTTGTTTCACAGCCTGGCTTTTAGGTTACTCACAATTGTCCCTGAATTAATTCTTTGGTTTCTGCCCCCATAGGTACTCCGTTTCTCCAATTCTGGGGAGATGGTACAGGCTTTCAACGTTGATTGGCTTTTGCTGTAACAGCTTTTGTTTCCTTTCCTCTATTGTCTGTTAAACCAGTTGGGCCCAGAGAGCGAGCTTTCAGGGTATGTTGCAGATGCGTCAAAAAACAATTTTTAGTGGATGATTTGTTCTACAATAGGCTAAAGAAATGTAACGATTCCAGAAATACATATTTTAAATAACAAGGAAAATAATGTTACCAAAGTTAGTAAAGACAGCCTAGATTGTCTTAAAATGTTACCAAAGTTAGTAAAGGTAGCTTGCACAGTAAAAATGACACAACAGAAGGATTGGATGGACAACATAAAATCAAAAGCTCATTACAAATGAGAGACTAAATGGGTGCTTAATCTTGCTACAGCCAAAATTTCCAATCAAGCCCTTTTCAAAAGAGTTTAGTTCATTTTTATAGCAAATGAGTATATTTATGTTATTGTTATAAAGTATATATTAATGTTTATTAGAGTACTACTATTTCACATATTACCGAAATTTCTAAGTCTAAAAAAGAAGTTTCTGACCTAGCTAGGTCTGTTAATAATTTCAGAGGCATAAAGAACAATAAAATGGCAAAAATAAGTCAAAATGTGTACTGTATAAATTTGATGATCCTTTAAAAAATGTTGAAGTTATCAGGCTAAAAGTTAGGTTGTATTTGTACTAAATAGTTTTTATAAGTAGGTTCTAGTTCGTGTACTTTCAATAAAATTTTTTATCTCTTAAAGAATTTTTCTTCTAAACATTTTTCTGGAAGCTTATAGGTCTGATAATACTACATTAATATCAAAATACACGTGAAAGTGAAATACTTCTTAAAATTCAGATATTAGAACTTACTAACTTACTGTTGGGCAGTTCTGCCATAGCGATTGTTCTCAAATTTAAGCAGGAGTCAGAATTATCTGAAAGGTATGGAAAAGCAGATTGTTGAGCTTCAAATGCAGAATTTGTAACTGGGTGAGGAGATTTTGGAGTACAGCTGGATGGTTAACAGCACTGATAAATTCTTAAGAAATACAGATACTGTTGATAATGGAACCATACCTGGAATAATTTAGAACTAAGGATTGCTTTGTCAGTAGTGCCTTTATGTTGCAAGAGATGGTTTTAAGTTATACTGATGATTAATTGGAAACGTGTACTCCTGTTGATTTCATGGCTGAGAAATAGTAAATTAAGCTCTAGAACCAGAAAAATTGAACACAAATATACAATAAAGCAAGTATTTCATATAAATATATTCCATATATGTTCATGTGACAGAGGGTGCTATAACATCAAGAATACTAAATATTTCAGCTATTGTGAGGTGATTTCGGTTATTCCTGTTAGCTATTGAAAAATGAGTAAACCAGAAATGATTAGAATTGACAAAGTAATTTCAGCAAACATTTTAACTTTATCCTTTGGAAAATGGCAGTTTTAAATCTCTTTTTGCAATTGATGATGTTGCCTTGTTTAACTGCATCAACTCCTTATTCCTCTATGCTATTTTAAAATGTACACGGTACTTTCATTTTCAAAATGGACATTGCAGAGCTTGTCTATCTCTTTTGAATAGTCCTTCTAAGTTATTTTTGTCAAAGTGCATTGTGCCACAGCACTTATTGATCCTGACCTATGACTAAAGTAACTATTACATTTCTGCTTCTAATAGAAGTACAGATATTGCTACATGTTTATTGTGTTCCTAGCTGATGTTACTAAAACTAATAAAAAGTTTATAGTGTTTTCATTAACAGGGACTTTACTATAAAAATAATTCTTGATTTACAAAACAATATATCTAATAAAAGAAACTAAAATAGTTCATTAACAGTGATTCAGTAAGGTTTCTATTAATCAAGTGGAAAATGTAATAAGTTCAATGAAATAAAGGAATGGATTCACTGTGATCTTTGAGGAATGAATCCTTATTCTAAAAATGTAAGTAGTTTATTACAAAATTATGTAACACTGTGATTGTACCTTGTATGTTTTTATAAAATTAGCTGTTGTTCACAGTTGCCTCCTTTATTTTTCAGGTCAGTCCACTAGATTGTTTATTTTTATCTGTGTCAGATTTGAGGTTCCCTAAATGGTTATTACTCTGAAACAAGTTTATGGCTGTTGAGTATTCTTACAGAAAAATTCTAGCATTCATTTTCTCTATTTTCCTATGAATGAGCTCAATTTTATAGGATAATTTTTACTCATAAGAAAACTTACTTAGTAGTAACCTGCTGAATGAGTTATTCAAACTTACTTAATTTGGTATTCATAGACTAAAATTATTGCATTACCAGAAATAACTGAGTGTCCTAATTTAGAATGTCATTAAGTTGTTGGTTCCACTAACTTTTGGCAGTTTTGAAAATTCTTGCTCTACATGCATGAATACAGCCAATTGGAATTCCCATAATATTCAAGGAGGATACTTTTCTGCCAGTATATCATCAGTATTACTTGAAAATGTTCCAAAATGTTGTTGTTAATTATTGCTATTCTTCCACTTATTCCATTCTAGTATTATGTGATTTGAAATTGTATGTATGCATTTATGGTATTTTTGTAACTGTTACGTGTTATGATTTGACTGGTTTCTACCACTCAAAAATTTTTTTCTACTAAGCATTCAAATCTTATTCTTTAGGATTTTTTCTTTTCTGACTTGAATAGGCCTCCATTAAAAAAAGGGGAAGAATAGTTGATAGTAACATGGTATTGCTATAAGAAGCTAAATTATTTGCCTTTGAGTAATTATTATTCAGCAGTTTAGACCAAAAGAAAAGAAGAAGCATATGTTTGATGCTTCATTTTAAATCCACCATGTAAAAACTGTTAGAGAAAAATCAAGAAATCACTTATAAAGCCAAACCCTTCATAGTTACAACAGTGCTTTCAACACAAACCTTAGAGATTAAGAGGTCTTGGAATATTTTAAGCCTTAAATGTTAACAGCTTCCAACCAGACTCATATATCCTGCAAAACTTTCTTTCGAAATTGAGAGAGAAATAATGTTTCTCCATGACGAACAACACTTCAAGAAATTCATCTCGGGAGGCTGAGGCAGGAGGATTGTTGTGAGTTCGAGACCAGCCTGAGCTACAAAGTGAGCCTTAAGGCCAGCCTGAACTGCATAGTGAGACCCTGTCTCAAAAAGACAAAAAAAAAAAAAAAAAAAAAAAAAAAAAAAAAAAAAAAAAAAAAAAAAAAAAAAAAAAAAAAAAAAAAAAAAAAAAAAAAAAAAGAAATTCATGACTACCAAATAAATACTACAAAAAAACCTCAAGAATCTGATAGAGTCAGTGAAGCCAACAATGCCAAAAACTCTTAATAGAATGACAGACAAGGTGAGCAGGTAAGCAGAGTGGAGTGAGGGGAAGAAAATCAGCAATATGAAAACAATGCAATGGCAGCAATACTTTTCAGTAAGAACTCTCAAGACTAATGGTCTTGGTTACCCAATCAATAGACACAGAATGTTAGGATGACCTAAGAAACAGAGTTTAGTGATATATAGATACAAATACAAAAACTTAATCCTAAAATAAATATATGGATTGAAAATCAAAGGTTGAAAGACAATATTCCATACAGTGGGAATCCACAAAGAAAGCAGAAGTAGCTATCCTGATTTCAGACATAGTGGATTTGAAGCAAAAACTGATCAGAAGAGGCAAAGAAGGTCATGACATATGGTTAAGGGAACAATTCAATTGGAAGAGATAACCATTATAAACATGTATGCATCAAATGCCAGCACAGCCAACTCCATAAAAGAAGCACTCCTACATATTGTATAAGATACAACACAGGATATACAAATGTATAAGATTGGCTTATGATGGTCAGTCACAGAGTTGGATGAGGAAGCATTCAGAGGGTATCAGGAGGCTGGAGGTTGAAGGGTCCAGTTCAAGGTCTGGAGCTCACTACAGTGTTTAGTGCAAGTCCATATTAGAACGCTGAAGAGTCTACCACAGAATGCTCAAAAATCTGTGCTGGAAGTCAGAAGCCTGAAGAGTCCCAGGTAGAAGCCAAAGAGTGTCTGCCAGAGGCCAGGAGACAGCTACTGATCTGAAGGTGAAGACTGGAGTTCCTTCAAAGAAGGAGCAGTCAGTCCTTCATTACTCTTTTATTGTATCCAGGCTGGGGGGAGGGAGTCCTGTACACCCATACAATCTCCATGCCCTCCCTTATACAGGCTCAGGATGTTTACAAAGTAAGGATTCTGGTCTTCTGCTGAATCAATGTGTTAAAGTTCTAACCTTTTTTTTTTTTTTTTTTAAACTTCTAAACTTCTTAAGTTGACACATGAATAACATTGTAGAGTGGATAAGGGCATTTCCTCCATATCCCAGGATATACAACTAAGTTTCTTAATTAAGCTTCTAGGCTTCTCAAGTTGACACAATGTATCAACCATTATAGACCTTAAAAAAAAATTCAGATAAATACCAATGTAAATGTAATGGAGGAAATCAATACCTCACTGTCACAAATAGATCTATTAGACCAAAATAAATAAGTGAAAGAAATAACAGAGTTGAAGCAAACCTTCAAACAAAGGGACTTTATAGGTAACTACAGCATGTTCTACCTAGTGACAATGGAATACACATAAGCAACAAATGTGATTTTCTCCAAAATAGACTAGATGATACAAGCTGTTGTGGCTTGTATCTAGATGTCCTCCAAAAGCTTTATGAGCGCCTAGATGGAGAGTTTTGAAGGTGGCTGGATTATGTGAGTGATACTGGGATTAAGTAGTTAATGGGAGCCACATGGTGGTTTGTAGCCTGGGTAGAATGTAAAGGAACAGAAAGAAGGCCTGCTTGCTGGTTGCTGCAGCTGCCTTCTGCCTGCTATACCATGAGCTGTTTCTCCTCTCTGATGGCCCTGTGCCATGCCAACCAGCCTTGGAATCAGTTGCCTATGGACTGAAACATCTGTACACTATAAGACAAAATAAACCTTATTTCCTTTAAACTTGTGAGTATTGAGCTAAGCATGGTGGTGCATACCTATAATCTCAACACTCAAGAGGCAGAGGTAGGATCTTTGCCAGAGTTTGAGACCAGCCTGGACTACACAGTGAGCTCAGGGCCAGCCGGAATGCATGGAAAGACCATGTCTCAGAAAGACAACAACTTGGAGACATTATGTATTTTTTCTCAGCATTGAGAAGCAAAACCAAGACAGTAGTTTATAAAGCATGCATAAGTAAATGCAAAAGAATTAAAATTATTCTGTGCATATTATCAGGTAATAATGCAGTGAAACTACAAATTAGTGGCAAAGTAAACCACATAAATTATGCAAACACATGGAAAGTAAGCACCTTCAATAATCAATGGGTCATAGAAAAAATTAACAAAAAATTTAGTTCCAAGGATCAAATACAGTATCAGTGCAACATGCAAAAACCTATAGGGCACAATGAAAGCAGTCCTAAGAAGGAAGTTTATGGCTTTGAATGTCCATGTCTCAAAAAGAGTGAGCCCAAATCACCCAGTGATGCATCTCAGCACCTTAACAAAACAAGAACAATTCAAATCCAAACTACTAAAGGGAAGGTAATTATAAAAATGAGAGCAAAAATTAATGAAATTCACATTAAAAAACCAAGATTCAGTGAATCAAAGTATTCTTTGAAACGACAAATACTATTTTTAGAGAAGTAAAGACTCCAGGGAATTAGAAATGAAAAAGGTGAAATGACAGCAAATTCTTCCCCAGATCCAGAAGATTATTAGTAAATACTTTGAGAACCTATAGTTTAATAAAATTTAGAATTCAGATGAAATAATAGATTCCTAGTTACATGTGACTAACAAAGCTGAACCAAGAAGACATAAAAAGCTTGAGTAATCAAGTATCAGGTAACAAGATTAGAGAACAGATTTAGAAAAAGAAAGAAAATTACCAAGTAGAAAATCCCAATCCAAAAAAAAGAAAAGAAAAAGAAAATCCCAGTCCTAATGAATTCACTCTTGAATTCTGTAAGAACTTTAGGAAAAATTTAATGCTGTTACCCCTCAAGTTCTTTAATCATATGGAAAATGACTCCCAGGGTTGTTCCAAGGAGCTACTATTAGCCTGGTTCCTAAACCAGAAAAGGAAACAGCACCACCAACAAAAAAGAACTACAGGTCAACAATCTCTTTAATGAACATTTATGCAAAAATCCTCAATAATGTACTGGCAAACAGGATGCAGCAAGTAATAAAAAAGATCATATATCATGACCAATTAAGATTCATTCCATGATACCTGAATGGTTTGACATATTTACATCAATAAATGCAACCCATCACATAAACAGAAGCAAAGACAAAAATCATAAAATTATCTTAAAAGATGCAGAAAAATCCTTTAACAAATTCAACATCTATTCATGGTAAAAACACTAAAGAAAATTATCACTTTTCAGTCTAATAAAAGCCATTTATGATAAACCAATGGCGCAAACATATTACATGAAGAGAAGCTAAAAGCTTTCCTTCTTTTTTTTTTTTTCAGAACTGGGGATTGAACTCAGGCCCTTTATTTGCTAGGCAAACATTTATTCTATTGAGCTATCTCCCAGGCCTCTAAGCTTTTCTTCTAAAATCAGGATCCAGACAACATTAGTGCAATCATCCACCCACAATCTCAGCACTCTTGATCCAAGCATTGCACTACAGATCAATCATAAACTCTAGATGCAGCTGCCCCTGAAAAATCCCTATATAAAAGTTCATGAGAGTTTGTGGGGGGCCATCTAGACACAAACCATAATAGTAACGTAACAAAATACAAAGTCAGTACACAAAAATAGCATTTCTCTAATAAACTTAATAGTAGGAAAATAATAACTTTCACAATAGCATCAAAAAAGTAAATACCTAAAACCCGATGTGATCATGAAATAAAATCCCTCTACAATGAAAAATATAGCACTCTGAAGAAAAAAAGACATCAGAAAAGGGAAAGATGCTGGGTGTGGAGGCCCCTACCTGTAATATCCGAATTGGGGAGGCTGAGATGGAATCTCCATGAATTTGGGGGTTGCTGGGCTACAAAATGGGAGGGATAATAACTAGAATTGTAAATTAGATGCTTCCAAAACAGAGAAACTAATTTAAAAATGGGCAACTGAGATGAACAGGCAATTCTCAGAAGTACAAATGGCTAATGAAAAAAGTACAGAAATGTAAATTAAAACAACACTGACATTCCATCTTACTCCAAAAAGAATGGCTATCATGAAAATAAATCAGATAATAAATTCTAGTGAGGCTATGGAAGGGGCCAGAACCCTTTTATTGTTGGTAGGAATATAAGCTAGTATACCAATTATGGAAATTTCTTAGTAAACTAAAGAAACTTCATTAAATCCAGCTGTTCTCCTTTAGGTATCTTTCTGAAAGAGTTAAAGATGTATTACAGTGGCAGATACATACTAATGTAAATCGTAGCACAATTCACAGTAGTGAAATCTTAGAAGATGCCTGTATGTCCATCAATAGATAAGTGGATAAAGAAAACATATTTTTATATAATGGAACTACTGTGCCAGAAAGAAAGATAATCATCTGTAGGAAAGTAGATGCACCTTAAACACAATGTGAAGTGAAAGAAATCAGACCTACAAGCTTAAATGTCATGATTCCTTATATGAGAAATCTAAAATATAAACAAATAATGACATAAAACATAGATAATACAAAATAACAAGACAGCGCTTGCATGTAGGAAGGGGATCAAGAGTTGGGAAGGAGGAGAGGAGAAAAACTGAATATGTTATATAAATATCAGTCTGCATGATTATCATGTACTACAAATATTTACTAAAAAGAAAAAGACTAATGAAAGTGTCAAATGGAATAGAGCCTTAAGAAAAAAATTTTTTAAAAACTTGAGAGCTAATACTTTGGGCCGGGGGGATGGCTCAGTGAAATAAGCGCTTCCCTGGCAAGCACAAGGGGTTGAGTTCAATCCCCGGTTCCAAAAAAAAAAAGCATTTGAAAAAAATAAAATTGGTAGTTTATTGATGAAGAAGAAAGACATGTATAGCACTTTTTTAAATTAATGCCAGCTGTATTTTGGGAAGCATTATTAAGTATTTTGTTGACTAAAAGTAATTCATAACTTTTTTTTTTACCATAATTATCAAATGAAATGTACAGAAAATTAGGTATAATTTATTGTTAAACAAGGTTTGACGGTGTTTGGTATAATAATTAGATTATAACTTTAGTGTCAAAATTCTTTTCAAAGATAATTTTATTTTTAATTATTTTGAGGTCCCATTTCTGTCTTTGTTTTTATTTTCTAAGAACATAATGCACATATGGGTGTATAATGAACATCTATGGAAGAAAGTACTTCTCCAAAGAAAAATGGGAAATAAGTTAATTCAGCTGTTACAAATATCTCAGGTAGTATAAATATATTTTTTAAAATCAGTGTTGGTTTTGCTAAAATCAGTGGACTTGTAACCTTTTACATTTTATCCTAAGAGTGCTAATATCCACATTTTGATTCAGCATTGTACACATTTTCTTTTCTGTACTGGGCAATATAGCATTGTCATCACTGTAAGCTGAATCTCTGTGGCCTTCAGACTGCCTTATACTGGTTCTTATGTTAACAATTTTCAGATTTTTCTAATCTTTTGGTTTAAATTTTAAGCTTCATATAAAAATTGCCTATCATTTCCTAAGTTATTCTTGAAGAGTATATTCAAATTAATTATTCTGCTCTGTTCATTTTAATGGCCATAGTACCATATGGTGAGCTAAAGTATTATTGTTTTGTCAGAATAATGATATTTCTTTTTGTGGTCAATAGAACACTATATACACTGTGTTCCATTGATGATACAATTTTACATTGGCAAATTATTTAATAACTTTTCATGTAGTATTACTATTTGTATTACATTTTAATGCTTTCTCACATAATGTGAATAAAATATTATATTTATCATATTGTGTTGTGTTGTATTGCATTGTATTGTATATTCTGAGATAGGGTCTCTCTATGCATTTCTGGCTGGCTTTGAATATAGTATTCAGGCTATTTTCAGCCATTTGTTTTAAAACTATCTTATTCAGAACAGTCATTTTTTTTTAACTTTATAAAGAATCTTTGTAAGACTTAGTATTCTGTTGTTTTATTTACTTTGAGAGTAATTTTGTTATTTCTCTTTATAATTCCATTACTAGCATTGTCCCTGTTATATAGGTGTTCTGTAAATGTTTTTTGAACTATTATTACTAAGGGTAGTAATTTTATAGAAATGATTTCAATTCCCATCTTCATGACTTCCTTTTAGTTTTCTGGAGAAATTCAAGTGAGCCGATGGATAAGCCATTGGTAAGACTCAAGTAGGTGTACTGATAGTTTCTTGAGAGGCTGTAGAGAGTGTGGGGAAAGTGATGTAACAAAGGAATCAGAGTTGTGATAGAGCACAACTTTTCTGTGCTAGAGCATATTAAGCATGTTCATATACTGGACTTTTAAAATGTGACTGTTGGTAACACATGTTTTTTCTAGTTGACTTTTATCTGTGTTTATTTCTGAAAATTAAGAAAATATTAACCAATATGATAGAGAAAATGAAAAGGAAATAAGGACAGGTAGAAAAATAATTACTAAGTTTTCTTTATAAAGTATAGGCTTTAGTCAATGATAGTTGTACTTCTAGCTATCTATAGGTTCAATATGTCATTTTAATCAAGTTATTCATGTGGAAATTAATACATATTCAGTAACTAAAGACAATATAAAATGTAATAATGATTGACTTTTGCTTAATGTTTATAGGCATATGATAGGAATGTTACCATTTGCTTTGTGCCAAGAAATTAGAGAAGTTTGGAATTTTTTTTAATCTAAAGAATACAAAATAGAAAGAAAGAGAGAAAGCATTAGAAACAATACAGAACTTCAAACAAAACAATAGGAATTTGACAGTGGTTGCTGTATTGCATATTGTGGTCTTCAAATTAGTTGTCAGATTATGAAATACAAGCATGCAAGATTGGTTTTTAAAACAAAATTGGTTTTTAAAACGTTATAAGAAATTAAAAAGGACAAGAAAAAAATTAAACATCAACTGCTCTCCTCTGTGAAAAATGATTTTGAAGACTACTACGTTTAGAAAATTATTTTTTAAACCACATTAAGCTACCATATTTATTCATAGTATTTCTTTGTGCTATGTTTTGTTTTCCCAAGAATAATACCTATTTTATTTAACTGATAAACATTTCTTTTAAACACAAGCATCAAATTCAGATTACACTTTAGGATTAAAGCGATTTAAATACAAGTGAAGTTCAATAAAACTAGAGAATGGAGAAATTTAGGAGCCTTAAAACTTTATATATATATATATATATATATATATATATATATATATATATATATATATATATAAAATCATTTATGTACTTCGCACAGGGTCTTACTAAGCAGCTTGGACTCATAATGATCCTCCTGTTTTCAGCCTCTCCAGCACTGGGGTTACAGGAGTGAACCACCACACTCAGACTTGCCAGCTCAGCACGTCTCAGCGGTGAGACTGGCGCATACACAACCAGGAACTGAACTGTGTTCACTGCACTTGCCAAAACACTTAGTCTGCTGAGTTATCTTGCCGGCCCTAAAACTTCTTGTGTTTGATATAACCAACTGAATGTTTATTGCTGAAGCCCTAACTCCCAGGGTGATGATGGTGTTAACCCCCAGGGTGATGATAGTGTTAGTATTGGGGAGCTTTGAGAAATAATTAGGCTTAGATCAAATTATGAAAGTGAAGCTTCCATGATTAGTGACCTCAGTTGTAAAGGAAGAATTAACAGTACCAAGCTGTTCCTCTATGCATGGAAGCTGCAGAATGCAAACCAGGCAAAGTGCCAACCAAGAAGTGAATCATTTGGCATCTAAACCTGGGGCTTCTCAGCTCCCAGACTGCAGGTGATTTATACTTGTTTCATGCCATCTAGTTTACAATATTTGGTTGTAGCAGCCCAAGTTAAAACATTTGGGTATTATTTTCAGGTTCTAAGAATTTAACATACAATAAGAAAATGTAACCAATTACAGGAGTGAACATTACAGGTAATGTACTAAAGCTGCTGTAGAGCTACCCCACTCTGGTGGGGTAAGCAAGATGCTAATTAGTGGAATATTATTATTAGTTATTAGATCCTAATTTGTAATTTGTGACCTTAAACATTTTTCCTTATAGGACTTCAACTTGATTTAAAAACTTAGATTCTGAGGGTTTAATTTAGATTTTTTAAAAATTGGTACCAGAGATCAAACTCAGGACTTTGTCCTTGCTAGGTAGGTACTTAAGTCATTGAGCTACCTCTTCATCCCAATTTAGAATTTTTTTTTTTAAATTCAAATAAGTCCTTGTATAGACTGCTGAAATGCATAATGTTTTAGGGAATAATTATTGTTAAGGGAAAACAGCCTTTGAAAGAAGAAAGGTCTGGATATATGTAGCCTGCCTCTTTGCATAGAATCTAGAGTGATTAAAAAAAAAAAAAAAAAAAAAAAAACCATGGTAAACACTACCTCAAAATGTGGAAGAGGTAAAAACAATCAGTCTTGGCAACCGTAGGTCACAAAAAATGGCCTCTTTCATGTATCAGAATTTATTGCCAGATGAATTTGAACAGGCCAGTGCAGCAACAGCTTAGAGGAAATTAGTCCATTTTGACTCTAGAACTAGAGAATTTATTTGTAAAGTCGCAGAAAATTCATTTGTACCCATTTTTAAAAACTCTAAAACATCTCATTGCTGTAAAAATATTTCAGAGTCAGTAATAACACCAGCTAAGTTCCAGGTTTTGTGGCTATGCTTTCATTACGCTGAGTAGATTTACAGTGCAAAAAAATCAGAGTCCTTCAGTTAAGCCCTACATAATTCAATATAATCTTGTGTTTGTTTTGAGTTCTTTCTCTTTTATCCTGCAATCTGTTGACAGTAGCTCAGCATACTTAATAATTTTTGGACTGATGACTTTTTTTATTTGTTTAGTGCAATCATTAATAAGCCTCACAAAAATTTTTTTTTTCTCTCAGAAGCCACTATAACCAGCATTGCATTAGATAGCTGCATCTTTCTTTCTTGCTACTTCTTTAACTTTTTCTAGTTTTAAGTTTCTATGAAGGAATATAAGCATATGCAGATAGTAATCTAGATAACTTGGAAGGAATATATTTTATAGTTCTGGATTTCTAATGTATAAAATAGATCAGATATGCATGAAAATAAAATCCTGAGTGCTAGGGATGCACATCCACTGAATAATGTGTGCTTGGAATTCTTGTGACCTTGGGTTCAATCTCTAGTAAGGTCCCATTTTTGACAGCCTAAATGTTGTTGAAAGAGAAAGAGAGAAAGAGTGCATGCTAGAACGTTTATATAATTTTCTCTAGTGCTTGTAATCATTGTAGGAAAATGGGTTTTTTGATACTGCTAAAAAGTTTTCTGTTTGAGATGGTTTTACTGTTCATTTTACAACTGCTTGCAATTTAAAGGTGTTTTCCTGTGACAGGTTGTGAGGCCTGAGCCACTGATGGAAATACTCTTTATCTTGTAGTTTTCTGTGTCACTTAGAAGTGCTTTTTGTAATCTACTGCATTTCTTGTCTTTCAAAAAGTTGTTGTGAGTGGCTTTAGATATGTATTACAGTGCCACGTTATCTTCCTGCAATTCATTACTGACTTCTGCTAGTTTATCAAATTTTTATATTAATTTTATTGAGAAAGAAATAGCATTGAGACAGTTTCTCATTTATCAAATTTAATACCTTGAATAACCATGGATAATTTCAGATTGCTTTAATTTAAATCCTCTTAAATTAGTTGTGTCTCCAAACACTTGCTAATCTCTTGCAATCTAAATATATATATATATATATATATATATATATATATATATATGCATATATATATATGCATATGTCTGACATGCTGTAAATTATCTCTATAACGGCATAGAGATAATTTACAGCATTAGTCAGACAATCCCCAAAGCATCATCATTAATTAGCCCCACCCTAGGGCAATTATGTACCACATAAATGACTGTGTTGTTATTTCTGTGTAAACCATAGCCACAGTTACAATGTAACACATTTTGGATTTTTACAGATTTTTCAGTCAGCCTGAAAGAACTAGTCATCTTTTTAAATTTTAACATTCTATTAAAATAAGCTCATTTCAAATTTTTCAAAATATTAATAGCTAAACTAACATTTATTTTATCTCTTTCCTAAAAATGTTTATCATCCATAATTTACATTATGGCCTTGCCCTCAAAGGACTCTAAATCATAGTTTGGCTGCCTTCAGAATAACTTTCCATTTTCATGTATCCAATATTTGTTAAACACCATATCGAAAGCATATGGCTTTTTCTATAGGAAATCTTCTGCAATTTTCCACAAAAAGTAAAACTTTTTCTGCTTAGATTATGTAGTACTTTCTGTACAGTCTTTAACATTTAAAAAATATATATCATTAAACTTTGAAAGGTCTAAGAATTCTGTCTCCATCTTTCTGTGCCCTATAGTACCAAGTAAGTTATTAATCTGCTTTTTAAAAATTTTAAAAATGACATAGCAAAATAGCATCAATTTTATTGGCACAAGGATTAATTTACCTAATCTGGTCCATTAAAAAAGATATTGAGTAGCTGAAGCAGTAAGATCAAAATTTAAAGTCCAGCCTAGGAAATTTAACAAATTAGTGAGATCCTGTCCAGGTAGATTGAGAGATGGGGGAGGGTGGGGAAGGTAAGAATGTAGCTCAGTTTAGGGCCTCGGTTCAATCCCTGGTACTTTCTTAGCATAATAATTGAAAGATAAAACAACCAAGAGAATGCTTGCCATGGAGTGAAATTAGATTTAGCACAAGGTGTTGGAGGACTCAGCAATGAATGTCCTGAGATATTGCTAATGGGTTTTTCACTAAGGTTTATTTTACTATTTTTAAATAACAGATTTATTGCCTTTTCTCCATTTAAAAATATTTTAAAAGTTGTATTTTTATAAAGTATGTAATATCTTCGATGATTTTAAATAGAAGAAGACCACACTGATAATAAAATGGCAGCCTTGTTGCCTTTGGTGAATTTTTAATGCAGTACTTAAAAAGATGTATTTGACAAATGTGTATTATACTTGATGACTTAGGGCCACGCTGGAAAGTTAATTTACTGTGGATTTTGTGACCTTTGAGAACTACTGTGAGAGATGACATGAGCCTCTGAACCCAGGGATGGAGCAAATGGAAACAGAAATTACTGTAGGTCATCATATCACTTATCCAGTCCAGGACTGAACCGGTCATACTATGTGTAATGGAAGGAAATGGTTATTGGCATTAATCTCAGCCGACAACCAGACCTTAGGTATTTTCTTCTTTCCTTCTTTGAAATAACCATGTTCTTATTTATTCATCCTTTGGGGTCCAAATCAATGACACTTTCTTTGTAATACTCTTCCATGCCAAATAAACTATCTTCTCTTTTGTGCTTTTAAAGCCCTTGTGGCTGTATCTGTTAAAGAACTTGCGATATTGTTTTGTAGTCTGATTGCCTGACATTCAGAGTTAGTGTCTAGTTTTCTGTACTAGTCCGTCCCTAGCACTTTATCTGGCCTACCTGAAGACCGAATTTCTGTTTTCATTAGAATCACATTGCATCCTATCGTTTTTTAAAGGTTACTCTCACTTCGTTTTAGATGGTTCCCTATGTCTGTTGACATTTGCTTGTCTAAGTAACAGAGAAGCAAGAAGTTTGTCAGCATAGTGAAACAGGTTTCTAGGTATCCTTTTATAGAATTAAGCAGTAGGAGACCCCACTGTCCTCAGGTGTAACATATTATTAGACAATCTTTGCTGTATCTGAATTCCATCTTCAATCTATTTCTTTTTCTTTTTTTTTTTTTTTTTTAGGGAAGGGTCTACAGGGTGTTCAGGGTCTCACTACTAGATTGGACTTTAGTGATCCACCTGTTTACAGCCTCCAAGTGCTGGGATTACATTCATGCACACCATTCCCAGTCTCAATCACTGTTTCAGTGTGCCTTGGAGGTGGGGCCAGCATGGCAGACCTGGGGATGGAACCCCTGACCCCTGCACCTGCTTACAGGCACTTTAATCTGCTGAGCTGTTTGGCCGGCCCTCTCCTCAATCTGTTTCTTATTTTATCTAGTTCATAGAAGGTCTTCCATCACATACCATATTATTTAGGTCCTACCATGGATATTTCCCAGTTGTCTAATCTGGTGGTTCAGTAATTTCTTAGTCTTCTGTATTTTAAGTCACAGAATGCCCTTCTATAGGTCCTGTAAGGTAACTTTTGTGCTTTACTGCAGTCATCAGTTTGTTACGAAAACTTTATTTAACTTTCACTTGATTATAGTTAAAAAAAAAAAAAAAAAAATATATATATATATATATATATATATATATATATATATATATATATATATAGTCAAAGTGGAATGCAAATGTGAACACCCACTTTTTAAACTCTTGCGTCAAGAAATAAATACGAGTACACTTTTCATAAACATAAACATAACAAATATTCTTAGAGAAATAACAAAACTAGTAATGGCTAAATTTTAACTTTGAAACATTGAAGAGAATCATAACATCTTGTTGAAAACGAATGAGATCTTGGTAAAAAATAAATACAAAACAGCAAAAGGTAGACATTGTGGCAGACTGCAAACTGATAGGAGTCAAAGCATAATGTTTAGATAACAAAGCGATTTCATGGAATTAAAACCAAAAGCAAATATTTATAATGGTAGAATAATTGACAAATCCTTATGTAGAATTTATAAAATTTAAAGTGGACAAAATTTTCCATAAAACAAATCTTATTTTGTGCAGAAAATGGATAGCAATAGAACATTTCAAAGAATATGGAAATGGACACAAAGTAAAAATAGTTCAACTGCATGAATACAGAAATGGTTTAGTGGTTAAATCAATTACTGAATTCATTCTGAAATATATGACATGATTAAAACATATGAGGACTTTTTAAATGAAAAAGTTTTATTATAATAAAAGGCATATTATCATCTGTCCCAAGCAGAATAAACTACCTCACTGTAATGGATTTCTAACTGGTGATCAGCCTTGTTACACCCAGCTGCATTGAACTCGTGTGGCGTGGGGTGTGTGTGGCCCACCTGAGGATGACTGCCTGAGCTTGTTTCCTAACAGCCTCTCTTTTTCCTTTCCAGTTCTGCCCACCACCACACCGGGTCATTTCAGGTGGGTATAGCAAGGTGACCACCAGTCAGCAATTCACTTGAATACCTTTCCTACAGGAAGAAGCACATTACCATTAATTCAGCTCTAAATACTTCCCCTCAGTTTGAAAATGTTTGTCTCATCTTTCATGTCATTTTCAGAAGCAGTTCTGGAAGTTGTCTCTGGAATGTTTAAGCCTTTGATGTCATTCAAAATACCTGTCGCAATTTTTGTATAGTAAAATCATTATAGTATGTCTTCATCCAGCATGTTCACTAAATCAGGTACCTTGCAACTTTTGGCTCTTATACAAGTCAAGATGACCAGAAATGTAAACTTTTTTTTGGTATGTGTGGGGGTTCTGTGCATTAAGAAAATTAGTAAATCCTATATTTGTAATACTTACTCCCCAAAAAAAACAGTGATGTATTTGGTATTATATTTATATAGTTGGCATGTCTTTGCCACAGTTGAGAAAACAGCTGACAACTCGAAGAGAGTTTATACCCATTTTCCTTTACCACTGAATCAATTGCACTAGTGTTGAATTTATAATATGAAAGAGATAATCAAACATTTCACCCATCTTGACCAAATTCTACACTTTTTTAGGAACAGGGAAAAGACATGCACAGAGAGAAGCCCAAAACACCCTGAAGCACTTTTCCTTTCCACATGCCATTTCCTCTACCTGGAATGTCCCTCTTCCTCCAAACACCTATGTTCATGAGTGAGATTTGAAGGGATAAGTCAGTACTGGAACTGTAGGACTGAGCTCCTCAACTGCAAAGGTCTGGAGATGACAGATCTATGTCCAGTGTATTTTGATTTTACCATAGCACTTAGTCCAATGAGAGTTTTTATGGGGAATAGAAACTCATTTTTTTGTTGAATAAATTAATAAAATAGTTGATTCATGAAATTAGATTAGTTAAGATAATGGCATGGATGCATCCCCCCTCAAAATTCAAGTGTTGCTAAAATGATAGTGTCACAAGATTGGGGCTCTCAGAAATGATTTTATCTTGTGGTTCCTCTCCAATGCGCTAATGCGTATAACAGAAGTTTCATGAAGAATTTAACTAGCTTCCCTCTTCACTTTCTTCCATGCAAGCATGCAGCAAGACCTTCACTTAACCTAGTGTTCCTTGATTTTTACATCTCCTAGCTTGTAGAACAATAAAAAAGCTAATTGGCATCTATCTGTGAATGAACCAAGGAAACAATAGTTTCCATTATCAATTGAATATTTTAGTTTAAATGTTTTAAACTTACTGTTGGTGCTGCTTTTTTGATGGTTAATAACTGTAATTAATCTCTCAAATGACTAGTTGTCTCATTAAGAAATGTGATAGTCACATAATCCACATACTCCTACTAATCATATATGCCCTGAATATTCTTTATAGTAACAAGATTTGAGAGGAATCTTAAAATTTTCCCACCACAGATAGGCTAAAAAATAATAGAGTATGAAATTTAAATTCCATATAAAGTAATAAACCAGAGTTGGTTGGATTTTTGTGAAATCCTTTTCTCTGGCACTGGTAATAGAATTCCTTGTGATGTTAATATCTTAATGCTTTAATATCTTGATGCTCAATGTTTTAATTGCACAGCTGTCCAGATGGCAGCTGGATGTACTGATCTCAAAAATTCCAATTTCCATTATTCAATAAACACAACACCAAATATTTCTTTGGCATTTTGCATTTTACAGAAAGTCCTTCCAAATACATTTTATCATTTAATTTTTTACCATTATCCTGATTTGTATGAATAATCGTTTCTATTTTTTTAACTGCAGAAGCTGATTCCTGATTAAATGATTTGCATAAGGTACTTAGATTTGTACAAAACAGAACTTGAGTGCAAACTAAACTGAGGTATATCCAACCATATTATATTTTATCAAGTTGGCAAGATAATTTCTAGTCTATGGAAAAATAAATTCATTGTAACACATGGTCTCATTTTTAAAGAGGTTTCCCTTATAAATCTCAGTATGTAAAATACCAAATATTTCACTCAGATTTAAAAAATTAAGAGGCTTGCAAGGTATTTAAAAGAAAAAAGAGTTCAGGGAGTTAGCTCAGTAGAATAAGTGCTTGCCTAGCAAGCGCAAGGGCCTGAGCTCAATCCCCAGTTCCTCCAAAAAATAATAGAGGAAAAGGAAGGCCAGCCAAATAGCTCATCAGATTAAACTCCTGCTTAAGCAGATGCAGGGGCCAGGAGTTTCATCCTCCTGCCTGTGTGCGGCCCCACCTCTGGGGTGTGCTGAAATGGTGATTGAGACTGGGCTTGGTAGCATGCACCTGTAATGTCAGCACTTGGGAGACTGTAGACAGAAGGATCACTATGAATCTGATCTATGCAATGAGACCTTGTACACCCTGTCCTAAAATACAAAAAATAAAAGGAAAAGGAGTCTCAATGTTCTTGTATATGAATTTTACCCAAATAAAAAAAAAAACTTGAAGGAAATTCTGGATACCAATATGCTCTGAAGTATAATCTAATAAATAACCAGTGTTACTACAATGAGTTCCAAAACCCAACACCCAGAAACAGAACCATACAGATGTATAGAATGTGATAAAAATATATAAATATTTAAATTTTTAAAATGTTACAGTAAAATACATATTGCCATCACCTCCCCTGGAGAATACTCTCACTTCAGACTCATCATCTTGCTATTTGCAGTTCTGGAGGTTGTCTTTTATGAATATCTTTAGTTACCTTCTCATGGCTGCCTTGATTTATGATCATTTTGACTTTGGGAAATACCCAGAAATCCCAAGGTGCCGGATATGTTGAAGAAGGTGTCAAGAATATATCTGTAGTGGATTTCTAACTGGTAGCAAACTTACTACACCCAGCTAAAATTAAACTAGTGTGGTGCTGAGTATGGGAGACCCACCTGAGGATTGTTGCCACCAGCATAAGGCAGAACAGGAGAAACTACCAAAACACATTAGGCAAGCTGTTTCAAGAAGCTGTTACAGCTATTGAAAGCTGCTAATTCTCTTGTGCTGTTCTGCTGAAGGATCTTGTCATGCTTTCTTCATGAACTTTGGAGGAGCTTGGGTCCTCATCTTGAGCATTACTTCTTGGCTTCAGAGGGGAAGATGGTGCACTGCTGAGCCTCACGGAGAAGCTTGTCACCCTGGCTTTACTGATAGGAGCTCAGATTTCCTCATTTCTGGAGGAGCTCGGGACGTCTCTGTTGTTCAGGATAGCTGTGGTACTCCTCGGGGAGCTCTGGGTGTTTGAGCATTGCTTCCTAGCTCCAGTTCAGAGCCCTCAGCCTGTTAGCATAGATCTTTCATCCTGCTGGCATAGAACCACCACTGACCTTTGGGCCTTTCCAGCAAAGATCCATGAAGTTGGCCTGAATGAAACTTTGTTGTAAGCTCTAGGTCTTCAGTTGAACTTATGGGAGGTATTGTTATGAGCTCTAGGCCCTCAGCTGGATTTTTTAGTGCTTAGTGTGTGGATGTGCTTGTATATAATTCTTTGGCTGATTCATTATAAAATACTATAAAATGTGACCTTATTACATTGTTTCCCTTGCCAAAAGTCCAAAACCTTGACACCATCATGCTTTTGTTTAACAGAAATTGTTATAAGCATTTTGAGTCAGTTCAGAACATTAGGACAACTATGTGTTCACTTATAAACACTGAATAAAGGGGACTTCTGGAACAGCTTCAGAAAGTGCCAACAAGTGTGGGCTGGGAGGTAGCTTGGTGGTCTAAGGGCCTGCCTGGCAAGTGCAACGACCTGGGTTTGATCCCTAGTACCATAGGCCTCACCACCATGTCTGCCACTGAAACCAAGCATGATGGTACATGCTTGTAATTCCACCACTGGGGAGGCTGAGACAGGAGGATCACTGCAAATTCAAGGTGCATAGCAAGGCCCTGTACCAAATAAGTGGCAAGAATGAAGGGATAAATATGTTCAGATTGAGGCAGAGTATACTGAGGAAAAATAAAGCAATGTGTTTTCATTATAATTTTTAAAATTTAAATCTTTACATTTTGATTATATCTGATTAAAGTAATTTTTGATAAAAGAGTAAAGAAAATACAATAGGAAATAGTCTTCTGAGTTAATTGTATGGAAACATTTAGACATCAATCTATGGAAAAATAAAAGATCTTACATCATTCACAAAAATTAACAAATGAAAATTATAGGTGTAAATTTAGAAATCACACCTATACAATTCCTAAAATAGAACATAGGAGAAAAATCAAGGAAACTTTAGGATTTGTGATGCCTTTATACATATACAATCAATGAAATAAAGTGAAATCTTTTTCTACAAAGTAAAAATTTGTTATAAAAATTATTCATGTGAGTTGGGGGTGGTAGCACTTGCCACTTCATCTCCTCATCCTGGGAGATGGAGGCAAAAGTATTGCCAGTTTGAGCCTAGCTTGGAGAATTTGGAGACTTAGTAAAAAAAAAGAATTCAAAGAAGAAAAAGGAGCTGGGAATAAAGCTCACTGGGAAAGCTCTCCGGTTCAGTTCTTGGCATTCCATCACAAAAGTGTATTAAGTTAAACATTTTAAAACCATGTATTTAAAGAGTGCAAAGTATTAAAACAGAGAAATTACAAATCATACAGAATTTCCCTAAATATGAGTTTCACAGTATTTGTTATATTGCATAGTATTATCTTCAAATTAGTTGTTCATATTACCAGATATATGCATACAAAATTGGAATAATGTGAAAGTATGGGGGGAAAAGGAAAAATAATTGAAAAAAGAGATAAAACAAATTATGGATGAACTGCTCATTTCCATAAACTAGCAGAAGTCCACAGTATGGTTGTCCAAATCATCCTGCTTACATACATAGATGTATCTCTTTCCTCCACTCCTGTTCTTCTCAACTCAGTAATTCCTTCCTTTAGAACTGGTTCCTTTCCTTTTCTCAGGATCTACTGTGCCCTTCAGATTTTATTTTCTTTTTTAGGTTACCAGACTAAGAAGATAATACAAGGTTTGCACATGCAGGTTTGGTTTATTTCATTTAAGACTATGTTCTCTATTTGCATCCACTTACCTGTAAAAGCCTCAAATTTATCCAGTTTTATGGCTGAATAATAGTCTATTGTGTAAAAATACCATATCTTTATCCATTCCTCAATGGGCATTTGAGGTACTCCCAAGATTCAGCTATTACAAGTTATGTTGTACACATGTGTGTGTGTATATATATGTATATCTATATATCTATATACAGATGTTATACATATAACTGTGGTAAGATATTTTCAGTTCTTTTGCAAAAGTACTCTACTCAGGAGGGGAGTAGCTGGGTTGAATTGGACCTCTAATTATAGCTTTTTGAGACATCTCCACACTGATTTCCATAGTGGTTGTACCAGTCTGCACTCCCACCAACAGTCAAAAAGAGTTCCTTTTTTCCACAGCTCCTCCAGCATTTGTTATTGTCTGACTTTCTAATATTACTTATGCTTTCTGGGGTGAGATGGAGTCTCAGTGTTGTTTTAATTTGCATTTCTTGAATGACCAATGATGTTAAATGTTTTTCCATGTGTTTATTTGTCGTTTGTTTTTCTTCATTTAAAAATGTGTATTCATCTCAGATGCCCATTTTTGGATTGGGTCTTTGAATTTTGCGGAACCAATTTTGAAAAATTATATGTTGTAAAGAGAAGGCCTCTGTTAGAGGGACAGTTAGCTATAATTTTTTTCCTAATTCACGGATTGTCTTTTTATTCTTGATAATTTCTTTTGAAGTACAGAAATTTCAAAGAGATGAGATCTCAGTTGTTTCTTTAAAGTATTTCCTGTGCAGTTTGTTTTTTGTTCATGAACTCTGCCTGCCCTTGTCTTTTAAGATTTCTACCTACATTTTCCTCCAGGAGATTTTTTAAAAAATGTACTTAATACAGGGCCTACAGGGTCTCACTACACAAATTTGATTCCCTAGTGATCCTCCTGTTTTCAGCTTGCCAAGTTCTGGGATTACAGGCACATGCCACCACATCTAGTCTCAGATGCCATCTCAGGATGCCCCCGGCACAGGGCTGGCATGGCTGCCTGGGGATCAGACCCCACTCCCGGCACCTGCCTAAGCAGGAGCTTTAATCTGCTGGGCTCTCTGGGTAGTCCTTTTCTCCAGATTTATTGCTTCTGTTTTAATGTTTAAGTTTTTGATCCATTTTGACTGCATGGTGCTAGACGGGTCTAATTTTAGCCTTCAGCATGTGGAAAGCCAGTTTTTCCAGCACCATTTATTAAAGAAGCTATCTTTCTTCCAGTGAACATGTTTGGCACCTTTATCAAAGATGGCTGAGTGTGTTTGTGTCTGCACCTTCTAATCTGTTCCGTTAATCCTCAGGTCTCTCTCTATGGAAGTACCATACTGATTTTATCACAGCAGCTTCATAGTATAATTTCAAATCAAGGATTGTGATGTCCTCTGCCTTTCCTTTTATCTCAGGATTGCTTTTGAAAATCTGTATTTCTTCTGTTTCCAGGTGAATTTTAGGAATGTAAAACCATATTTAAACCCAAATTTTAGAATTTGTTTCAGTAATTGGAATTGAACATTGAGTCTTTGTACTGAATTACATCCTCAGTCTTTTAAAATTTCTTAAGATGTTGAGACAGGGTTTAAGTCTCTGTTCTCGGTCTCTCCCAAACTAATAGCACAATTCTAGTTTGGATTTATAATATTCTTATAAAATTGTAGATTCAGTGGCCTTTAAGACACATTATATTCATGTTCTGTTGTTTACCTTAGTGTTTGCTAACCCAGGTTAAGCAGAAATTGATTTATTAAATATGTTATAAATAATGACAAAATTGCATAGTTTTAAATAAACATTTTCTTCATGAACATTTCCATTAAAACTTGGAACTTTTGCAACTAGGAGGATGACTATAAGGATATTTTAGTATTTATAAATCCTTCATTATAACTCTGGTCCTAAAATATAACAGCTATTATGGATATATAATGACATATTTTTATCTGTATATTATTATACATGTATGTATATGTTAACATAATGGAATAATCCTTGTACAAAGGCAAAGTTTGTCCTATAATTACCTTGGTATAAATAAAAACATTTGAAGAATTTCAAACCAATATGTTTCAGCATATCCCTAGGTTGATGATTCACTCTGAACAACTTTAGTCTCTTACATCTCTTTTTGGTAATAGTTGACATTTTTTAATATGGATTCTTTGGAAGATGGGAAAATTGTTGATTTTTGGTCAAAAATATTAGTAGATTTCCTGTTCTCAGTACTGTATTATTTACAGCTGAATAATATTCCCAGACATGCTGACATTCTTGACAGCTGGAGTGTCTTGACCCAACATTCCAAACTAGTGAACAACCAATAGACCCAAGATCAATTATATAATCTTAGTAGTTTATTATTATAATAGAGTAATACTATTAAAGCCAATATAAAATATTGACATTCACCAACTATTTGAATGTATTTATCCTTAGTGGGAATTCAGCTCCTGGATGTTTCAGCATCTCTGTGATCTTTCAATGACTCCATTCTAGACCTTTCTTTGGGTGGCTTCAATATTCAGTCTACATTTATTTTTTTTCTCTGCCCCTGTGATCTAACCTCATTCAACCTCTGGCAGTGCTAAGGGATTTTTAAGATAAGGTTTTGATAAGTTGCTAAATCACCAAGGCTGGGCTAGAATTGTGACTCTCTTGCTTCAACTTCTCAGAATCCTGTGATTTAGATATGTTCCACCGTGTTCATTTCTCTTCTCATTGTTTCAGAAAAGGCATCATTCACCTTAGAAACTACAGAGACAGTTCACCAAAGTATCCATTCTCCTACCCAGGCACCAGTGTGGACAGTAAACTTCAGAAACTGTTTAAGCTGTATTCACTGCACCAGAGCTGAGTCTATCCACAGTCTCTGCACTGTGAAGAGTTGATCATGATCATTATAACAGATGTCAATAAATGGATTCTCAGGCCAGATATGTAGCTCAGTGGTGCAGCACTTGCTTGTCAAGCATGAGGTCCCAAGTGCAATTCCTGCCCCCACAGTGTTGGGTAACACACTAAGGGACTTGAGGAATTGGAACCTTTCCTGAAATTAGATGTGGACTAAACCCAGTTTGGTGATATGTTCAAACCTCTTTTGCTTAAACCCAACATTTAAAAATCAAATAAAGACAAAAATGTGCTCAGCATTACTAATCATCAAGGAAATGCAAATGAAAACCAAACCCTACTATTAGGATAGCTATCATAGAAAAACAAAGCAAAACAAAAATAACTTGTATTAGCAAATATACAGGAAAACTGCAACCTTTGTGCACCGTAAGAATGAAAAATGGCATAATCACTATGTGAATCAATTACTCTGAAGATTGAAATTTGAAATGCTACATAATCCATCAGTTACACTTGTGGGTATATATCACATGGGATGGAAAGCAAGGACATGAACAGTATCTCTACATCCGTGTTCATAGCAGCTTTAATCACAATAGCTGAAAGATGAAAGTAACTTGAATTTATATTAATAGAAGAACGGAGAAATAGTGTAATACGTGTTTATAATAGGATATTATTTAGCCTGAGAAAAGGGGAAAAATCTGCACAAGTGCTAGAACATGAAACAGTCATGAAGGTTTTCAATTAAATAAGACAGACAAAAAGGAAAACTGAATATGATTCCACTTTGAGATATCTAGAGTAATCATATTCATAGTGACAGTAGAGTTGTGGTTACTTGAGGATGATGAGAGATGAGCAGTTATTGTTTACTCGTTTGGAATTTTAATTTGGATAGATGGAAGTCTCTGGAGGTGTATTGTGAAGTCCGAAGCAAAATGTTGTAAATATATTTAGTGCCACTGAATTGTACACTTAAAACTGATTTAAGTTTGTAAATTGTAATTTATAGTTCTCTTATCAGAATAAAATTAAACTTTAAAAAATTAAAAATACAAGTGGAAATGTTAAAAGATTTACATATTGAAACTTCTTTCTCTCTCTCTCTCTCTCTCTCTCTCTCTCTCTCTCTCTCTCTCTTTCTTTCTTTCTTTCTTTCTTTCTTTCTTTCTTTATTTCTTTGTAGGAGCTGAGACCACAGAGACTAAACTTCTGAGTTAAGAGCATAACCAGTTAATATAACAGAGCTAAAAATAATCCCATGATCTTGAGATTCAGAAACAAGAGTCTTTTCATTATCCCAGAATTACTTCCCTTTCTTTCTGGCAGGCTTATTTCACTTAGCCGTTTTGACTGAGTTTTCTTAAAAAGATCCTGCTTAATGTCTTTCTTAAAGAGATTGTTAGTCTGCACAATGATAGCCTCTTAATCTCTCTGGTTATAGTTGATTTTTGTTTTTGATTTGCTGTCTTTGGAAGAAAGGAAGATTGCTAATCTTCCAACGAAAACACTAGTAGTTTTCATTTCTCAGTATTGTATTACTTACAGCTGAATAGTATTCCCAGCCATGCTGACATTGTTTGATAGCTGGAATAGTGTCTTGACTCAACATGACAAGTTAGTGAAAAGGCTAGATGTTAAATGAACTTAAGAATCAGTGATCTAATCCTTTTTCATCCTTTTAGTCCCTTGCCAGACCAGATGTTCAAAGAAGTAGAAGGTTATTTGATGGGTGGTGACCACAGTAGGCTTAGGTCTCTGATATATGAACCTTGACACCTGCCCTCATTCTAATTGCACTCCCTCTTCCTATTGTACCTGGAATGAAGTGGCTCTGACACTGGTTCTCATGTGACACTGTGCCACACATACAGAGTGGTGGTATGTGATGAGAGTGACATTCTTCAAGGATCCCTGTGCAGTCTATCTCACAATTTCAGGTGTGTTCCTCATACTTAGATCTTGAAGCATAGAGTCTTTATCTGATTATTATTAAGATTATGTACAATCTTCCCTGTTCACAAGCCAGGCATCATGTAAAATTTTTAACTTAGATTGTTTCTAATATCAACATTAGTCTTATAAGATGGGTAAGTTTAATGCTATTTTGAAGGCTGAGAAACTGACAAATTGAAAATAACTTTATCCAATTCCTTATTGACAGCCACTTGGGTACCTTTAAATTCTAACCTTTCACATATCCGAATTATAGCTGGCTTTTAAACATCCCTTCTAAATTTCAACTTCAAATTATCATTTAAAAATCTTTCCCTGTTTAGACCAGTGCTTCTCTTTAATGTGCATGAGAATCATTAGGTGCATATCTTGTTAAAATTCACTACTACTACTGCTACTGCTACTGCTACTACTGCTGCTGCTACTGCTATTTCTTCTTCCTCTTCCCTGTCCACTTCCCTTTCCCTTCCCATTCTTTCCCCATTTCTCTTCCTCTCCTCTTCTTCTTCCTCCTCCTTTCTTCCTTTCCTTCTTTCTTTCTTTCTTTCTTTCTTTCTTTCTTTCTTTCTTTCTTTCTCTTTCTTTCTTTCTCTCTCTCTCTCTCT